>WEIT01040828.1:89384-137764 GCA_013389985.1 Dryoscopus gambensis
GCCGGCTGTGCCCGCGGCAGGGCCTGGGGGTGCCCGGCGGAGCTCCGCGCTGGCCCGGGGTGTCGGTCAGACAGCGCGTCGCTGTGCCGGGCTGGACTGAGTGCGGTGGGAGGCAAAGGGAGATTAAGCTTCAAACTTTGGTTATACCGAAAACTTTCTGTTCCAGCTGCTGGTGGTTGCTGGATGCGGGGTGCCATAAGCGTGGTGTTTCCAGAGGGATGTACCTAGACAGGAGATGAAAGACAGGCTCTGTAATGCTGCATTCATCTAGTTTGAATCGCTGTCCATGTTGGGAGGTGTTACAGTGAACAGATAGCACGCTTGCGTCTATTCTTCCTATTATTATTTTTCTCCTAATTTGATTTCAAGACCGTTTAGTTGTTTGTTTGTTTTTTTTTTAATCTGGGGTTTGATTGCTAAGGTCTCAGTAATACATTATGCCACTGTGCAAAATCGAATGCTCCATGATTCACTGGCAACACAGTGAAGCACTTAACTGCACAGGCTTTCAGTGGTGCTGCTAATAACTTGCCGAGGGTTATGATGTGAGTTGGTTTCCAGCCTGTTCCTGGTCTCTAATTGCTATACAGACTATCTTTACACTCTCTCTGTTTTGTTACCAGTTCTAAAGGCAGTTTATATGTGTTTGGGGAAAGGGTAGGTTAAGGGGGACAGAGATGTGTTTGCTTTGTTTCTTCTGTTTTGATCATCTGCAAGGCCAGAAAAAAAATGAAGATTTCTTTGGCAGTGAGCTCTTAGGTGGGGAGATTTGGAATGAAATGCTGTCGTGACATGAGGTTGCCTTGTGGGCAAAGATTTTCACACGCTCAGCACAGCTCTACAAAAATACTCCAACTCCTGTTACACAGGGAAGAACAGAGCTGATACTTCCCTTTTCTCTGTTATGATAACTTTCATATTTCTGTAACATTAAAGGAAGACTGTTACATCAGCAATGTACTTTTTAAAAGTAATTTAAAAAAATAAACCTTGTAATTTCTCGTGTTTAAATCTGCTTTCTACTCTCCTGTAATACCCCCACTTCCCCATCTCACAAGGCCCAAATACAAATCTAATGATAAAGTCCTACTACTTCCTACAGTAGACTTTAAAAAGATGTTTTGATGATATGAAATTACAGATTATGGGAACATCATGAAAGGTTTGACTTAAGTTTATAAAAAGCATAAGGTAGCAACTAAGAATAAAATTCTTCAACTTGAACTGCTGTAGTATTGTTTAACCACTGGTTTTTAAAGTTTTGCTTGATGTAGACGATGGCAAATACAAGCAAGTCTTTCTGAGTTACATGGTTTCTCAAAGACTGTGCAATCTTTTATTGTATTCTGCTGTGTACATTTTCAGTACCCTCCTGTGCTGCTGCTTTTGCAGTGATGCTTTGTTTATTCTCCTACAAACTTCTGCTCTTTATTAAAACTGAAAATAAACAAACCACAAGTGATTAAAAAGACAGTATATGCCAGTAGTAAGAATAAAACCCCCTTGATTAAGTCAGAAAGGAAAAATGGTGATCATCTTGGATACTACTGCATAGTTACTGTCATCAGATGTCATTTTGCCATGACAGTGAGTCTATTAGTGAATTTTACAGTGGTGAGAAGATAATTCATTGTTAGTGTGCTTAGCTTGTCCTCATGACATCATTTTTGATGCTGTTTTGTCAGGCTGAAATATCTTGTCCTCAGCAGCATGGCAGCCTTACAAAGACATTGAGGATTTGCATGTGCAGTATGTCGCAGATTTCCAGGTTACGTGATGTACAAAACAAGCTTAAAATGTCTGTCAAAAATACAAGATGTTATTTAGATGAATAACAATTCCTGTACGTGGACAGAAATAATATTTTGTAGGTATACAGATACTATAAGTAAGACCTCTTTATTATATTTTTGTCTACTTCCAAATGCCATTCTGATTAGAGTTTTTGGAGAAACTGTAAACTATTTTTGTAGAATTACTGGCATTCTTAAGCAGTGGATGCATATTACATGCAATAGCACAGGAACTTAATAATTCAGTTCACATTTTATACAAACCAGAAAAATACTATTCTATATCCAAACCCTGTATATGATCCAGACATCATTAAGTCTCCTTTTAAAATCCCGTTGGGGCAAACTGAGTATGTTACTGAGACCTATAACATCAGTGGATAGCAGCGTATGGATGCTAAGAATATATGTTAATTTGAAACAGCCAAACCTCTTAGTGTTTCCTCTGTACTGAATTCAGTATGTATTTGGATCCATTTCAATATTATCAATCATTCTTTTAGCAGTGCTTTCTACTCATGTTATCTAGGAATGCAAAACAGTAACACTAAATCAGAGAAAACAGTTTGAGAGGCATGAATTAAAATATTTAATATATGGGGCAGTTTGAGAGCTGCAAAAACATGCAGTCATGAATTTGAATTTTGTTGTTTAAATTAAAATTGTAATAGATGCTGCTCTGCACTCGTGTGAATGAGTGATGAGAGCAATGTGAATGATTTGAGTTGTACAGGTCCTAATTCTTATGAAGTACCAAGAATTTACCATTCTACTTACACAAAATTCCAATTCTCACTTCCAGTTGAAATGAAAAACATGCCTAATTTTCTGTCTTTACATACTGGTCAATACAAGTTCTTGATTTAAACTGGTAGCAGTAGTTGATTCTACAGAAAATAACAGTAATAGAGACAGGACAAGAACCTCTCAGGACTGATGTGACCCAGTGCAGCACTGACATACAAGTGCTTGAAAGATTTTTATTTAGTATTGTGAGTTTAAGATGTTAAGAAATGATGCCATCATTAAGATACCAACCATGAGATTTAGTTAAACATCAGTCAGCCTTACCTTAACTCAGAAATGGTTACTTTTGCATGCTGACAACTGAACTACTCTTGTCTAATTTGTAAACTTGTCAATAGACTAGAAAACTAGTGCTCTGAGGGACTTCTTTCTGCATATTACCTTTTTTTGTGCTTTTCATTGTGGACAGGTTGACTTTTAACGACATGGTTTGGATGACCAGCAGCGTAAAAAGTGAAGCTAATGCATAAGTCCCAGGATTATCTTTGAGTAAATCTGTGTAAGGAATTTATGATGTTTGTAACACATGAAAAGTTAATTTTGAAGGTTCCAGTAACAGTGCAGCTTGTGGTGTTAGGTGTGCCTGTCATAAGTACTAGTCTGGTTTGGTTCAAGTCTTGGGTTAATAAATGTGATTCATGAACACATGTTCCTCAGGACTGGTGAAGAGCATCCATAGCATCCATGCAGCATGGGAGTTGTTGTGTCTAGAACATGGCATGAAGCATACTGGAATCTTGCATTTCCTCCCATTTGTCTGTGGCAAGCTCAGGATGACAGTGCAAGTATGCACAATATAGCACCGTGGAGGTAGTTTGGTGTTTTTAAGGGAATGTGTAGACTTATTTTAGATAAAAGTCATTCTGTACTGTCCTATATCTCTCTGATATACATAGGTTTAACTTAAAATTTAAATAGTTGTTAGAAGCTTTCTTATATATAATTTATGGGATTTGGACAGGGGAGGAATCCTTCTCTCTGCTGTATTACTGCCTGAATTCATAAATTATTTGAGTGGCCTATTTTACAATTAGATGCCTCAAAGCTGAGGTTGATGGTCCTAAAACCCAGGTCTGAAAGCACATTTTTCTACAATTTTTACTGTGAAGAAAATGAGATGCACAGAGCTTCCATTCTGCATCCATCCATAGCTGTCACCACCGAGACTGTTCTGGAGAGTGGAATCTCTTTCCTGCCTCACTGCCTTTGGCATCCAGAGATGGGAATGTTCTCTCAGGATTAGAAAAGCTTGTTTTGCTAAGAAATAAGTGTAAGCTATTTACTCAAACTTGAGTAGAAGCATTTGCAATGATATTAATTTCTCTTCATGTTTTATGGTGCATTAGTTGCATCTCATATTCATTGTGTGACACTTTATTCTCTGTCCTTTTCAGCTTTAAGTACCTTGAGCTCACATCATGCTCTTCCTGAGAGAGTGAAACAAGCAGAGTGTCATAAGCTGTACTTTATTTCACCTGCAACCTTTGGAAAAAAAACGAAACAAAACAAAACAGTAATTAGGCCAAAGGGAGAGTGATTCCTGCCCTGTGATTAAGGCATTCAGGTGAGGGAAACCTGGTTTCTATAAGTGTTTCATTCTTTCATCCAGTAAATATTTTTCCATTTCGTAATTTCAGCAGGAATAGTCTTAGGACAGACAATAGCCTGTGGTTTAGGGCACTACCCTGGTGTGCAGAGATGTGGTTGGGAGCCAGTCTCTCAACCTGAAAAGGGCCTACCACCCACTTCTACTTCCTCTGTGGTTGCTTTCCTGATGCTTTTAAATAGCTTGATGGTGCTTGAGGGCATGCTCCTGCCCTCTCATCTGAAACTTCAAAATTGCATGACTCCTTTCCTCTGGAGCTTGTGAAAGGAATGACTTGGTATCTTGCTTTGAGAGACGCCTGAGGGTTTTACAAGCCCTTTTAATAACATAGGTACGTCTTGAGCTTCCAGGAGTAGGTGACATCAGTTTAAGGTACAGCCTTCACAACTTTCTTACCTATTAGGTTAGATGGCTTCCTGCTTGCTATCCCAGTTATCTTACTTCCCCTTATTATACCCAAATTTGTCGCAGCCATGCTCAAAATTCTCCTGTGAATCCAATTTGGGCTTCTAGACTTACATGGATTAGTAAATCTAAGATGAGTACAGATTTTGAAGGGATGAAGGCCAGAATTTGGCAAGACTGAATACTTCTAGAGAAAGTATTTTTTTGGGTTTAGGACACAATTTGAGTCTGGTTTGATTCAGTTGTCCAGTGTAAATGTTTTGTCCTTGATGAGATGCTTTGCAACATCTGTTGCATCTATACTTGGTTAGCAGATGCAAGGAGGCTGGAAAACCCATGTCCTGCATAGAGCCGCGTCCTGGAGCACCTAGTGGGATATTTTGAAACAGCTCAATACTATTTGCCTCTGCAACTGAACAGAGCCCAGTAGTGTCCTAAGACTATTGTTGCCTAAGCTATGTGATTATACTGAGTGGGAGGGAGGGGTTATTTTCATGTTTTTCAAAGATATTTCAAAGCAAACCTGCTTTCTGTTTTATTTTCTTTATTGTGAGTGTATTTAATATCTAGCTTGATCATTATAATTTTCATTTTGCAGCTGCCCCAGATAAAATCTGAAAGGTTAGCTTGAGTTAATGGCTTTCTGGGAAGAGGGGAGAAAGTTCATCTTCTGGTTTCTCTCATGCATGTTAATAATGGTGTGGAGCTGTGGGGAAAAAATTCATTACTGATTTTAGCTGGTATCGAAATGCTGAGTGATGGTGCCACTTACAGAGCAGAATTGGTTTTGGAGAAGAAGGCAAATTCTCTCAGATAACTGATCCGTATGATTCTATCTCCAGTGAATTGATTCCAGAATTGTGTTTAAATAGCCTCCATGGGAGACATACAGTAGTATTTATTTGATACGGGTGATCTGTTGGTCCTAATTTTTCAGAGGGGATTGTAATGCTGTGGAAACTGGGGAGGGAAGCAATGGCAAGGGGAGAATTCTATAACATTTCTCAGAGTTGTTGAGGTCTCTTTAGATTTGAGAAGGCTAGATTGTTTAATTTGTTATGTTTTATTTCCAGGAACAGTCTAATTTTGTCTCATTTATACTTTGTCCCACCCACATACACACAGTCTGACCCCCTGTACTGTATTGCTCTGTAATTGCAGTGTTTTGCTTCAAGGATCATCTGTAGGCAGTTGGCGACTTCTTCAGATACAGATTTCATGATTGATGTTGGCATCTTTAGAAGCTTCTGGAAATAAGTCCTCTCCCTAATAATTGATGGTGGCAGAGGAAATGGGTTCTGATATTTTGTAACCGTTTTCCCTATGTTTTTATTATTAAAGCATAAAAGCCCTGTAGGACTGACTGGAACACTTCCCTCACTCTCTCACAAGGCTGTGCTGCAGCAGGGCTCCGTAATACCAGTTACTGCAGGGACAGTTTTACTGTTCCAGATGAGATCATGATGGGGGTGCTGGAAAATGAGTCTCCCACAAAATGTGTTTTATGCTCTGAATACGTGAGAGATTGTGTTATAGTGCAATACTTAGGTCTATGGGGTTTATGTTTTTAGTTAGTGCAGGTGAAATCCAGTTAGAATTTTTTATCAACGTCTCTTGTATTTGACAGGAAAACAGAAAATATTTCCTGATCTTGAAGTATTTTGGGACTGTGTTGCCTGTAGAACTGATACGCATTTCTGTAACTAGATAATCTTACTACTTTTATTCATTTTATTTTTTCCCTGAAGGACAAGGACAGACCACACATATTAGAGGTCCTACACGTATAGGTAATATGTTTGTCTGTTTTTATACTGTGAGACAGAAAATTATTTGGGTCTGACTACTTAGCCTTTGTTTTACAGAGGTTTTGATTCATTAAGGCACAGACAGTATCATGTTGTCCTTTACTGAACTAAAAGTAAAACTGCCAAAAAAAATCCCCTTTTGTTCTGCTGCTGAGGAACACTGTGGGCTGCCAAATCCTGACAGTCTGAGTCACCACAATTGTAATAAAGTGTTTGTACTTTGGCGGTTGCTGTTATTCAGTGTCTTCTAATTTTTTCATAAGGTGAAGGGACACCTACAGGTTTAAAATACTACTTTTTGAAGAAATAGTCCACGTTTATAAAGAAATAACATTTGTCAATAGAGAACTAAATCAACTGTGGTAAGACTCAAAGCTTCTAAGGGGTTTATGGTTAATCTTTAACAGTAAGAAGTATACTTATATACATATATTTAACAAATTTCCATGTTTCGTGTAAGAGCAATGCTAAACTTCAAAAACTGATGGGATTATTTTAAACTCCTAACTGAACTCTGCTGTTTTGGCCATCTGATCTGACCTGATAATGATCTGATAACCAGGGAGACTGCTTCCTTCCTAAAAAAAACCAAAAAAACAAAACCCCAAAGTTTTAAAGACAGGGCCTCTGACCCTGGAAATGCTTATCTACATTTTAGCTTTGAAGTGTGGGCTGTCACCCAGCAAGCATAGCTTGTGTAATTGAATTCAGTTGTTTTCAGCATCACTTCCAAACAAAGTAATCAAGTTTAAGTTCTAGTAGTGAAGTTAGGGTATAATAGTCAAATAAAACTCAGAATGAATGCCCATGAAGAGCTGGAGGAAAGCAGGGTGGCTCTGACTCAGGGATGGTACCTGTTAGGCTGACAGGTGTGTTCCCAGACTCACAGCAGGTGTCCTGCCCGTGGCCATGTGCACACTGTGGTGCTCTGGCTGATGGATCCTGCTGCCTGGGCTCGGGTGGGAGATGGGAGTACTTATAAATTCTTGATCCCATCACCTGTGCATGGAGAGGAGGTGTGTTTCTTTATAATTTCTCAGTACTCTAGCTGTATATGGATGTGAGTCCTCATACTGTCTAGTATCAGTTATTGAGGCAGAAACTATTCCTTTCTTTCCATTAATAAAATAACAATAAGGCTTTTATTCTTTATACGGAGGGAATTTTGTGTGTCATTTACCTTTTACTAACATTAAACTAATGAAGTTTCCACAGTTCTGTCTCTCAAAAAAAGCAGCAAATTTGCTAAACTGGATTATTAATAACTTCCCCTGCTTCCATCTTGTAGAGCTGCTGACAAAAAGGATCGATGTGGGTGTGTGTAGTAGGCACTGGGGCAGTGTGGGACACATGGAAATTCTTGCAGCAGAAAGTACTATAATTTTATTGCTGCTCAGTGTCATATTGTCACTACAGCTGTTTCCCAAAGAAGAGATTTGCCTGCTGTTGACAGGACATTTAGACAAAGGAAGGAGATGGTAGATAAGCAAATGCAAGTATATTACATGCCTTCTATCCTTTGGTTTTTAATACATACTGTGGTGAAGAGTTCAGCATGAAACACTCAGTGACATGTAATTATATATGCATTAAGTGGATGTTGATTCATAGTGTCCCTCTCTGAGAATACCTATCCATAAAGCACTGAGGTAGGGATGCGAGAGGAGCAGCACAGCTCTGAGCTGCTAATTCGTGTGGCACTGCAGTCCCGCTCGGCTGCTGACTTCCTTTCTCCTTTTTTTTTTTGCCCATAAAAGGAGAAAAGTGCTGCCATATGACTCGATTTAGAGAGAATCACAAGATGAGGCTGGGGCCAGAGGGAGGGGGGCACGGGGGGGAAGTTATTCAGGTAGCTTTGTTTCTTGTACATGGTACAAAACATTCTGCTTTCTGTGTTTAATGTGGTATTACTAGCAAAGTATGTGGTAGTATTTCCTTCAACTGACATTGAAATCAAACATTTCATTCTTATAATAACTTCTTTTTTCTTTTTTTTTTTTTTTTGTCTGCATGGATGAGAGATTCTGAGGGGAAGGGATATAAATGAGTTTGGAAAGGAGATAACTTCAGTCCTAGGGATTAGGTTATTCTTCAAACCTGCAGACACTTTCCTGCTGGTTGTTAAAGAATGGCTGTATGTGGTATTCTCCCATCTTGTGCCAGTGACTCTAGGTAGGCCTGCCTGAATTCATTGCTTAATTTTGCACTGTTAAAGAGCTTCATCTCCAGTTTTTCCAGAAAACAGACTAATTGGGTGATACTCTGAAAACTTGCTCAGAGATCAAATCTGGACAGCTCTGTGCCTTCTCACAAAGTCTTTGAGCTGTCTTACTTTGCAGTCTCACAGTGACTCTCAGTGTACAATAAAGCGAGAGCTGCCTGACTTCCTTTGACATATTCTGACAAAAAGCACAGCCTTCCCACTGGTGAGGGTCACACTTTCTCCACAGAGTGAAGGCAATTAGCAGCTCTAAATGAGTTCCACCCAGTTTCTGGCATGGGTTACTAGGTGGTGTTTGATGAGTTCCTGATTCTGCATCAGAGTGCACAGCAAGCACCAGGATGGTCAACTCCAGCCATGCTGCCAGCTAAGTCCTGTGTGTGTGTGTTCAAAGCCATCTCTGAGTCGATGATTCACTGTATTGATCAGCTTGGGTTTAGTCAGCCTTGCACGTTCCCTTTATTTACTGATGCTGTGAAGCGATTTGACATGGGGGCATATAAATGAGCTGTTTCTCTTCTTGTGTAGTCCAACACAGGATGTGTTAGAAATCACAGCAAAATGGATGTGTCTGTGCAAACCAGATTTTTTTCTTTGACAACTATGAAAAATGGAGATCTTTGACCCAAACAATTACTTTCAAATGAAATGAAGTATTTCGTCAAAGGAGTCCAAAGGGAGCTGGAGAAAATTAAGATCTTAGTAATGAACAGCCATTTCCTACATTTCCTAGCATCACCCCTTTCTAGTGGCACTGTAGGTATCCTGGGAACAGAGCAAAAGGACCATATTAATTATGGATCTAAAGTAATTTTTTCATTTTTTTTTCCTCTAGCTGTTGGTTTTTGGTTTTTTTTTTCATCAGAACTAGGATGTAGGCCAAGATCTTTGAAAAACAGATGTCTGTCTCATGCCTGCAATGTCTTCATAACTGGTATTTAAAAATTTGTTACTTCACATATATGAGTGGGTTTTTGTTGTGTTGTAGACTTTTGGTTGTTTTTCTTGAAAGATCTGATGGTTCTATGGTTTATTGGAGTGATGGTCTTTAGTTGAGTGTTGATGTCACTGCTGAGATATATTTGTCATCTTTTCATCTCTTTGGAAGACAAATTGTACCTGTAGTTCAAGGCACTGCAATTAAAGTATTCACAGGTAAATCAGAGTGTGGGAGTTCATCTGGGACGATTGGGTTGGAGCAGATGGTTATTAGGTGGATTATTAGGTGGACTCACTGGACCAGATTGGCAGCTGCTATTTGAACAGTTACAAATGGGTGCTCAAGGTTTTACAGAGTCATAAGCAGTTTTGTCAATACTGAGGTGAGTTGACCTTGGTTGGATGGCAGGTGCCCACCAAAGCTGCCCTGTCACTGCCCTCCTCAGCTGGGCAGGGAAGAGAAAACATAATGAAAGGCTTGTGGGTTGACATAAGGGCAGAGAGAGATCCCTCACCAGTGACTGTCATGAGCAAAACAGACTCCACTTGGGGAAATTAGTTTAACTTACTACCAACCATATCAGAGTAAGATAATGAGAAATAAACTCCAATCTTAAAACACCTTCTCCCCACCCTACTCTTCTTCCTGTGCTCAACTTCACTGTCAAATTCTCTACTTCTTTCCCTCAAGCACCACAGGGGGACGGAGAATGGAGGTTGCAGTCAGTTCAGCCCACCTCTGCCACTCCTTTCTCCTCCCATTTTTCTTCTTTTCCAGCATGGGGTCCCTCCCACAGGGGACAGTCCTTCATGAACTTTCCTAACATGAGTCCTTCCCATGGCCTGCAGTTCTTCATGAAGTGCTCCAATGTGATCCCTCCCTCAGGATGCAGTCCTTTAGGAACAGCCTGCTCCAGTGTGGCTCCCCCACGGGGTCACAAGTCCTGCCAGCAAACCTGCTCCATTGTTCTCCTCTCTCACTGAGGCCACAGGTCCTGCCAGGAGCCTGCTCCAGGAGAGGCTTCCGACAGAGTCACAGCCTCCTTCAGACATCCACCAGCTCAGGGGTGGGGTCCTCCATGAGCTGCAGGTGGATCTCTGCTCCCCTGTGGGCTGCAGGGGCACAGCTGCCTCACCATGGGCTGCACCAGGGACTGCGGGGGAATCTCTGCTCCAGCAGCTAGAGCACCTCCTGCCCCTCTGGCACTCACCTTGGCTCTGCAGAGCTGTTGCTTTTATGCTCTCACTTCTCTCTTCAGCTGCTGTTCTGCAGCAGTTTTTTCCCCCTTCTTAACTCAGTTGTCCCAGAGGTGCTGCCACCATCACTGATGGGCTTGGCCTTGGCCAGTGGTGAGTTGTGTCATCCCGTCCTGTTCTCCCTTACTGCCCTCCCCACTACCAAAACCTTGCCATGGAAACCCGATACACAATACCATTGCACTTAAGACTCCAAGGTAAGGAGTTGGCAATGAAGATGATGATCTGTAGGTCATCAGTTCTGAAAGGGTTGTATGTTTTTGTACTGGCAGGAGGATCTTTCAGGCCCCTATGACACTGCATAATCACATCTATACAAAGTTTTACCCTGAGTAATTCTGGCCAAGTACAGTATTTACATCCAGATTTCACCACGGTAGTTGTGTTTTCCTTTGCAAAGTTTTATGTGCCTCTCTGGTGTGTACAAGAACTTCTTGATTGTGTTTCTTTTTGAGCAAAATAAGGGTAAATGTTTACAATTCAGGTCTGCATGAATTTTTTTTAAAAGTAATTAATTTGGGATTTCTGATTCTGATTCTTGAACAAAAGAAACAAATTTGTGAAGACATATGTAACTTTGTGAATTATTGAAAAAAACGCGCAGATTTGTTCCTGAAATGCTTGTAAGCATTGATCTTGTAAGATGAATTTCTTCCTTGCCCATCACCCCGATGTGGGTGAAGTTTGCAGAAGGAGAGTCTCAGCTGTGCATTGGGATGCAGTTGATAGAGCTATGCCCACTTCATACCAGCTGACAATCAGGGCCAATGTTCTACTGGCAGCAGTCCAGGCTTGCTGAAATTAAGAAATCAGATGCTCATGTTCAGACCATCTGAACGAATTAAAAAGCTCCAAAACCTAGAGAGTGCAGATTTTCACGTGTGCTGCATATGATACTCGTGGAAGCACAAATGCTCAGCTCTTACATGTTTATGTGGTTAGTTCCCCTGATTTGAAAGCAACAACCACCTAGGTGAGGGTGACCTGTTAATTCTGAAATGCATTTGGCCGGTTATGGAGTTAACTTCTAAAAATGATGTTCTCCAGAAGCCACTGGGTACTGTATTTGTGATGCATGTTCATAGTAGGAACTAAATAAGGAGTGGATATGGCATGCGACTCTACTGTTACATTTTTAGTACTGCTCCTGACACAGTTTTGTTCTATGCCAACTAACACTCTCCCAGATAATGCCCAAGAATAGTTCTAGGGGTTAGGAGAGATGATGGACTGTTTCCAAAAGGCTGTTCGGATCTGGCCAGGCTGTATGGAGGAATAGGATTTTAGTTGTCCAGCTACAAGCTGTAACATGTTTGCTGGTTCCAAGCCCAGAACATGGCTGTGTGCCCTGGTCTGTTTTATTTTGACATATAGATGGCCACAGATCCTGCTTTCCAGGAAGCTGGGATTCAGCAGCTTCTTTGGGAAGGCAGTGGCAGCATTGTCATTGCGTGCTTAGGAAGGTAGAAGAAAAATTCTTTCAAGCCTGGAAGTGAGAAGCTGTGTGGAAAGCAGGAAAAATAAGCCAGAGCAACTTAAAATCATAGAATAATTGAGTTTCATATTTTTTTTTTTTAAACAAGCCCCAGGGAGTACACCAGTATAATCAGCCATCTTGAAAGCACTTGCTTAAAAAGAAAGAACATATTTGAAGAATTATGGCCTGGCATTTTAAATCAAAGTGAATAAACTGAGTGTTAAGCAGATGGCATCTACAACATCCTCGACCAGAGGATGTATATCCTAGCAGTAGAGTAAAATTTATCCCTGACCTAAGCTTTGCCTTCTCTTAGTTAAAGGAGCAATAGCAACATGCTAGTGCAAACCTGAGTTGGCATGATCCTTAGCTTTTCCCTGGGGAATCCCTGTCTTAAGCAGATGTCTCAGCCCTCTTTTTCTAATTGTCTGTTTGCCTCCTGTCAAGGAGGTGCAAGTGTAACCTTTTATTTAGCAAAAACTGTAGGGCGTGAAGTTTTGTGTGTGGGTGTTTTTTTTTCTTTAAGCAGTGTTAAAGCTATTAGCATCCTAATGACTTAACAGTGTCTGGTCCAACAGACAACTCACGGGTTGACTCTAGTCAGTAGAGCACAGCCATCTGTCTCACCACCTCGCTTCTGCAGGACACGAGGAATAGCTGCTGAGATGGCATAGGCTTCTTGGCAACCTTGTCATGTATTCCCCCACCTGGAAGTGGTCAAGCAATCAAAAACTGAGCTCCCAGTCCCCACACCGACAGTGACAAGCTAAGTCCCATCCCTGGGCTGGGAATTCCTGGTGCAGTTTGTGCTTTGAGGGTTGTATGGGGAGAGAATCGGAAGTGCAGGTCAGGATGCTCTAAGGATGAGCTGCCCTGAATTACCTGTATTCCCATCGACATTTCCCTCATTTTTCTGCGTAATATTTAAATAGTACCAGCTCGGTAGTAGAAGTTCTAATGAGTCTGTGCTTTTTCAGTTTATACATAGATAAGTGTGTTCAGCTGCTGCTCCTTTTTTGTATTGTAAATCAGAATAGAATTCGTTGCTTCATTTTGGGACTTGTACTTTCTACTTCTTGAGTAAAGGACTTCTAAAACATGAAATAATGTTGTGGTTGCATAGTTAGGATTGAGAGTTTGGCCTCTGATTCACTTCATCTCATTTAACTCTTCTCTTATGCCTTTGACTACAACATTATGTATTCCATTCTGTAATGCAGCTTCACTTAACTCTTTATTTCCAAACAGAATTAATTTAACATCTTTGCTATTTATGCTTAGTTGAATACTGATCATACAGCCTTAATTATTTCTTACACAGCAGGAAACTTCCAAAATAGCAGCTGTGTTTTTCCTTAAGTCAAATTAATTGTGAACTATGACTGCTCAAATCCCTGGATGGATAATAAGCTTTACTCCCAGCAGGTCCCTCAGACTACTATGCTGAGAGAACCAAACTGACTCCCATGTTTCATTGTATAAATGCATTTCGATTAGGGATAAATTGACTTGCTGGATCTTGCCAAAATAGTAAAAGAGAATTTTCTCTTCTGTGTTAATATGTGATATCTCCTTGTTAATATATTTCCCTTAAAGCAGCATCAAGGTTTTTACTAAAGTTTCCGGAGTGCCTTCTTTATTTCAGTCCATTTTTATCAGGCTGGTGTTTAAGAAATTATCACTTTTCTTTCTTTCTGACTCACAAATTCTCCCAAGGACAGGAGTGGTTGCTTATTAATATGTTTCTTCACCTTGTGGTTAAGTCACAGTGTTGTAAGAAGTATCTTGATATTTAGTTATTTTCTAAACTCATTTAAGTGTTGTTCCTCTTCATTTCCCTCAGCTTTCCTATGGAAAACTGTGATACCAATCTTGGGATGTTTATCTCCACTTTTAAAGGAATATTTTAAAGATATGAAACTGGAAATTCTAAACTTTATAGAGTAGTTTATCCTCCTTCCCTCTCATGGCATTGGCTTTCCCACTCGATGGCATCTCTCTTAATCCAAATGTGATACCTCAGTGAACTTGCCTTGCAGCCCATTCCATGCAGTTATTGCTCACAAACAAGAAATGCTTCCTGGCATCTGTTTGTAGTCTTTTCTTAATTCCCAATTCATACCTGCTAATCACATTAACCCTGTGAATTACACTGACGTTGTTTTTACAACCCATTTGATTTTGTGTTTCATTTTGTTTTATACTGAAAGAAATTTAGGTATCTGAGATAATTTTTTAAAAAGATTAAAAAGCAGACTTCCAGAATGCTGTGTGTATTTGATTAAAAATCTAATTCAGACTTAAGTTGTGCTGAGGGATAGGTATTCTGTATAAGTTGCAAAGGTTTTGTAATTTTATAATTCAGCTGAAAAGGAGGTTCTCCTTTATAGTTGCTGGGTTTTTGTTTCCAAAATTTAGTTTTCCTATATTAACGTAATTGGTGCTGGAATTCCAGAGTCTTTCAGACCTGTCAGTTTTTGTTGTAGTTGTCGGGTCAAGAGGGAAGGGGACAAAACAATGGTATTTAGAGCTGGTTTTGGCAGCCCTGTAACACTGGACGGTCAGCAGTTGTCTCTTACTACTTCAGTGCTCTGTGGGAAAGGGTGGGTCTCTGCGTTCTGTGAGGGCCACAAGTCCTTTCCCTGTCCTGAGGTGTTCCTGCAGCAGTAGTTCACTACCCTGGTGTGCGGTAGCATGAGACTTACTGACCTTTGGCTCTGGGAGTAATGCACAGTAGAAGACACCTTGCAGAGTACTCTTTGTTTTTGAAAAAAGGGAAGTTATTCTCTATTGAAGGCATTTAAGTAACTTTTCTGATTTTTACTCAGTAATTAAAGCAGTTCCATTAATAACAATCCTTTAAAATAAATTTTAAAATCCACAGATTGCAGCTTCTGTCTAAGTATTGGGAAGGCTCCGGATCATCCTCAACAAGGTAAGAGTGAACTCTGGTACTTTCAGACTTGCACAGAACAGCTGTCGAGCAGATTCGAATGTCATCAGTGATAAATGAACACTCAGCCCTCCTTGAGTACCATCCTTTATGCAGTTTTACTGTTGCACATCACTGACACTTTCAGAATGCTGTCTGGGCATAATATTCTCACCTTGAGGTTTTTATTTGTTTGCTTTTCTTATTATAGAGCAACAATTGAGAATAATTCTTCCCGTGTACTCTTTTCATTTACTCCACTGTTTGTTTTGAGTCATTTCACTGTTATTGTTCTGGTCTATGTAAACCCTTGGGACGGAATTGGCTTAGGCAGAGAGCAGGATTTGTTCACGTCCCTTTTGAAGTTCAGGTTCTGTGATTTTTATGAGTCTCCTACTGCCATTTTTTCCCCCAAATCTAGACCCGAGTTCCTATCAAACTCTCTGAAATGTAAGTTGTAAATACCATGCATTGCTACAGAACTGGAGAGAATTTGCAGCCAGCAACAAAATAAAGCAATGCTAAAAAAAAATATTTTTCCCCTAGAGAAAGGGAGTTTCCTGACTTGACCAGCTACTAATTGGTACACAGATTTGTTTACACAGAGGAGCTATTGCTAATTAGTTGGCTGTGTGGGTGTTCTACTTGGGAAATTAGTGTTACATTTTGATATAATTTAATCAGCTTTTATAATGAATTGTTAAATTTGCAGTAAGGAACATATTTTTAGGGAAAAAACCAATCTGCACTGCACCACCCCTGAGTTTCAAAAGGTAATTCCTCTTTATCAGCAGTCAAGGTTACTCTTTGGAAATTAAGTGAATAAAAGTCCATAATTAGATTAAACCCAGTTTTTAGTCACATATTTATAAATATAGCTGCAGAAACACAACTGTGTGTTTTTCAAAGCCAAAACTTAATTAAGCTGAATTAAGCTGATTTATGAACTGGATGGCTTGACCTCTGAGGTTGTGAGGATAGTGAAACTGAATATTTGGGAAGAGTGTTTGTGGAGTTATATTAACATTATTGAGGTTATGGTCGAAATGGAAGTTCACTTTCAAGCTTTTCTGTGGGGAATTTATTTTCCTTGTTACCTTCACCTTTATTTTGGGAGCAAGCTTGGATCTCTCTTAAGTTATTTTATTTAGAGAGTTGAAAAGTAAGATTAAAATAGCTGTCATATAGAACCTTATACAGGAACTGGTCCCCTTGTTTTTCTAGTGGCCTCCCCTGCCCCAGTACTTGCAAAATGAAATGACTACTATTGGGCATTCAAAAGATTGGAAAATTAATTTCTGAATTTAGAGCTGCTTTAACTAGACTTTTTTCAATATAAATACTGTTTTAAATAAATATATCCTTTATATTAAATTACTAAGTGTTTTGGAAATGTATTCCTATTTCCATGATTTCATTATTATATCTTTTAATTCTTAATATAATATATACCATTACCAGTGCACATTTTTTTTCCTTTGGCTGTACCAGTCTTAGCAACAGCTTATTATAAAATCCAGCTTAAATTGAATCTGTTCAGCAGAATTATATGGGATAAAATCTAGTTTGAATACCTGATCATTTCAGCCCAGCTGCATTTTTTAATGGTATTACTATAAAAATTTTTGGATGTTACAAATTTCACTTTGAATAGAATAATTTCCATTTCTCATGGAAATTTATTTTTTAAGCTAGAAGGTTTCATTGCAAAATTGAGATAGGGAAGAGCGAAGTGGTCCCAAGTGTAATCTTGAATGTTTCTCATGACAGACGGACGTTGAATGTTTAATATCACCTCTTTGGATTTTTGAATGTGAATCGGAGCCACTGTATTTCTAGGTAAGACATAACCCAGTGTTTGTGTTAAGCACCCCCTTCCTTTTATACGTGGATTGTGAGAAAGCTGAAGAGTGCAATATGCTGGACTTTGCTCTGTGCAGTGTTCATATATTTGTTGAATGAGTCCAATGTTATTTGAGATTTTAAGTACTACTAGTTCATTTGTCCTAAATTTCTATGTTCCCTGAGAGAAGCCACACCAGCCACTCTTGTATGGTCAATATACGTACAGGACTTAGGTGTATACTTGTTCTATTAGCTCATTGCCATCTAGAGGGGTAGGTAAGTGCTGTCTGCCCCCTCTCTTGCCTCAACACCTTCATTCAGCAGGATATGCCGATGTAGGGAATTTGCCCCTCAAAATCTGTCGGATTGCAACGGCTTCCCAGAGGATTACTTTTCTGTCAGTTTAGACCTTTGCATCAGGTCACTGCAGATTGACACCAGTAGTGGTGTCAGTGCAACGGAATCAGTGCCTGTACCTGCAGCAACAAATTGTTTTATTGGCTTTAAACTCCTCAATTTCTCTCTGCTCGAAGAGAAGGTTTGATACATGAAGAAGACTGTGAAAGGGGTTGTGAACAGCTGCAGACTTTAATAGCTGGGGAGGAAGCAGAGGGTGATAGAGATGAACTAGAAGGTTTTGATCTGTAGATGTAATTAAAAGAAAATTTGTCACTGAAGATTGCCTTCTTCTTAGTGAAATACTAGAGATCATGCCAGTCTGGCTTCTCATGTTTTCTACAAAGATTATAGGGACCAGAAGGGAGATCTCTGTCACACTTCACGTGCAGCTGGGTTGTGGCCAGCACTGTGCCGGGGCTGCAGGGCTGAGAGTCACAGAACGTCAGTTCTGGTGGTTGTGACCCAACAGTGCTGTTTGGCAGCCCTTCCTGGACTCCTGGGAAATGTGAAGCAGACAGGACATTTGACCTGGAGTGCTTTGCAGCATGTAACACCTAAAATCTGAAAGGCAATAGTGTCTTAACTGTACTGTGGATAGTAAGGCTGTGCGAGATGGTGGCTTTGATCCAGTGGTTTCTCAGAGAGATGGAAGCCGTTGAGTATGGAAAGGATTCTTTAAGCTAACCCTGCTTTAGTAAGAGTGAATGCTGTCATTAATTCAGCTTGCTCTGAGAGGCATCCAAAAAGTGGTGCTGTGGGTAAAAGCCTGCAAAAACTTGCATTTGTTGCAGGTGAAAACAAGCCCAACATGGCAGCAGCCTGACTGGGTTTCTATCAAAGCTGGTTCACAGTACCCAGGTGAACCCAGGGCAGTCTGTCAAAATAAAGGTGTTTGCTGGCCATGTGGAGGTTTGTTCAAAAGAAATAAAGCCACCTGCAGAGGTGGAAGGTGTAGAGATTCATAACTTTAAGGTCATAAAGGATGTGGAACCAGCATAGCTGACAGACAGCGATAGTCCTGTTTCATTTCATTGGATGGCTGAACAAACCCAGGTCCAAGGGAGGAAGTGGATGGGAGGGGTGGCAGGAGAAACTTAAGATGAACAGCTGCAGTCAGAGCTTTGACAATTTCAGCAGTGTAGAAAATTACTCTCTGTGTTTTAAACTGCTGATGTGAACTTGAGTGGACTGTATACACAACCAGCAAAGCTATTTGCATTTTTTTTAGGTTTTCTTTTCTCAGTTAAAAGAGCTTCCAACCTTCTATTTTGTTACAGTCATACAGGATTTGAAATAGGAACTATATATATGTCATACCTATTAAATTTTACAATAGCACTTTGTCTTGGTTTGAAAAGACAGATGTCTGTTAAGGGAAGGCAGGAGCCTCCCTTGGAATGGAAGATGCAACCCCCTTCCCTCCAAATTATTATAATTTTGAAATCAAGGGCTTTCAGGCAAAGATATGGACAATAGGAATAACAGTTCTTTTACTAATATATAAATACATATATAAAACAAAGCAATAATAGAGAAACACTGGTTTAACTTGACAGAGTCCGGGTAACCTGACACCCTGCCGGGCAGGGTGCTGGTAGCAGTCCGATCAGGTGAGAGCTGCAGTTCTCTTTGAAGTGGTTCTGTTGAAGCAGTGATCTTGTAGAAAAGGTCTGGTCCTCCTCAGAAAGTCCAGTGGTGGTTGTGTAGCTCTTGTCCTCTGGGAATGCACTGGGAAAGGCTCTGTCCTCTGTTGCAAAACCCCCAGACTTTATCCAGATGGGAATGCTTGGCTCCTCCCCCTGGGCGGAGCATCTCAGAATGGGATGGTGAGTCATGAGGCAAGGCACTGATGGGCCCATTAGCAGGAGATGGTCCAGGAGCGAGTTATGTGTGAGTCATGAGGCAAGGCATTGATGGGGCCATTAACAGAAGATAGTCCGGAGGGAGGAGGCAGGGAACATTGCTACACCTGGTTTCAACAGCTCATGAAGATGGTAATAGGAATACAGATAACCCAGGACACACTTCAACTAAAATTAATGGCCCAGGACAATCCTTCTGAGCCAGAGAGGAGACAATCTCAAAAATGAGTGGTCAGCATGGACTTATCCGCCCCAGTGGCGGGGACTGAGAGGAGTTGAAGGGAGATCTTAGAGGCAGGACAAGTAGAATGAAAAGCAAGAGTAAAAAGAAAAATGGTAGGAGTGGTGAATAAGACTCTTGACATGTCAGAAGAAACAGGAAGTGAGGAGGAAAAAAAGGCAGTGAAATGAGGGAATAGAGATTTGTTAAATTATGGACTATTTCATATCTATTCCATAGAAAGTTAATACAATTACAGTGTGGTTCACTTTTATTAAGTTCATTGGTAGGAAATAAACTGGTAGGAATTACATCTGGTAAGAAAACTAGTTAGTATTTTTTTTTATTTGATATATTTGTGAAGTCCTCACTGGTTGCTCTTAGAGATCTTTTACATTCAAGACTTTTTTTTTTGTCAAAATGAAACCCTTCACTAATCTTAAAGATAGGTTTTTTCCAGACTGACAAAATACAAGCTGTAGAAGCATATGAAGAGGGTTTTTTTTTCTAAAGGAAAAGGTTCTGAAAATCAAATCTTAATATAAACGTGACAAGCCAATAATAAATTTTAAATTCTGATGCAGCAGAAGCAATTTTTTGTGCTCTTAGCTGTGAGCTGTTTGAGCTGTGCTGGGAATTTTACATGATAAGGTTTTAATTTCTGTCAGTGCAAAGAGAAAGACTGAATCTTGTACACTATTTTTAAATGGCCAGTATCCCTTACAACTTTAGAAGTGTGACATGTATTATTGCTTTAATTCTCCAGAGTTTGAATGTTCTTATCAGATTAAATAATTGTAAAACTATTTTCAGAAGTGTTTTGTGTTTACATGTATATGGTGATCTATTACTGTTGTTTTTTTAAATGACCTTGGGAGCGGGAGTATATGGGGTGGGAAGAGAGTAAACTAGTTTTCATTTTCGATTTCCTGTTTTCTAAGAATACATTGGAAAGTTTCTTAGTTAAATAATATCATAATAGACAGTTGGAAGACAAACTATGATGATTATATTCAAGTCTTCACATGGTAAGTATGTTCTTAAAATAATAACTGCATGACAAGAATTAGGCATAATTTTCTACCAAAAGTAGTGTGAACTGTTAAGATGAAGTTAACAATGCAGGGAGAGCAAGATCAAACATTTAACCTAATCCAGACAATTAAGTTGAATGCCTGAAGTAGGCTTCACTAACTGCTTGAAGATAGATGCTTAAGTGCCAGAATTAATATCTAAAGCTGAATCTGTGGAGTGCATTTGTACTTCACACACAAATGTGTCCTTAGTTTACCTTAGGCCATGATAACTTACTAACATCTCAGCTATCTTGATAAAATGAGGAGCACTGTGGTCATAGAAGTTCAGAATGCATTTCAGACATTTTTTTAGAAAGTAATTAAAAGTTCATAAAGATGATTATAACTTTCGACGCCTGTTGCTGTGCAGTTTTTGAGACTTTTTTTATCTCTCAGAGTATCTTGTATGGGCGTGTTCTGTATGGTTATGAGGAGTACCATGTAATGAAGTTTTCAACACAGACCTCTAGTCTAATTCATTGCCAGGTATTTTACAGATAAAATGCATAAATGTGTTTCAGGGAGAGCTGTGAAGAAAAGTACTGTGGTAATTGTAGGGGTTGCCTTGTATTGTTGGCCAGATGTGTTTTCCCAAGAACTGGGCACACTCTCAATCTGGAATTCAGCTTTATGCCAGATTTTGGTCTGTAGTGCTAGACTGTGACTCAGAGCCTAAAATTAAAATGCTTTTCCTGAGTTTTACATCCTCAAAGAATGATGATTTTCCAGCAGGTGTTAATGGTGAGATGTCTGCTAATTTTACAGACACCTCAATGAAACTTAAAGAAGTTTTTGAAATTAAGGGTAAAATTTTTCAAAAGTAGCATAAGACGGAAACTCAGTGACTTCTTCTGAAACAAAGGCTCTGATTTTTCACCGATAGGAAAAAATAAAGCCTTTTATTATCTCTTTTTTAATAAAAAACCTCTTTCAAATACATTTTTCTTTCATGAAAAAGGTTGCAAGCCCTTTTTTTTGCAATGTTCACCTTCATTAACACAACTTGCTGACTTCCTTCCTCAGCTGCAGTTCTTCCTACACTCAGAGGTCAGAAAAGAGCAAGATCAACAAGCCACACATCTGGCTGTCTCTCTTTCCAACTGGAACAAAGAAACAATTTTTTAATGGCTTTTTGAGTTAATTGTAAACAATTTGGTTTTGGAGTCGCTGACTTGCAGCAAATGTTTGTCGTAGGCGGATGTAGGGAAAAAGGACTATGTCCTAATGCAATTCCTCTGTGGCCAGCGAGGAGAAAAAAATCACTTTAAAAAAAAAGAAAAGGAATGTCTTGCTCCTTGTAGCATTGAAGTATGCTGAGAATTTTGAGTGCATATATAAGACATTTCACAAGCTTAAAATATATGCTTTGATGAGGCAGAGAGATAGAAGTACTTGCTCATTTAATTTTTCTGTAATCTGATATACCCTAATACTGATTTTTCCACCTCCCTTTATTTTCAGGAGCTGTTTATGTATGAACAAACTGACAGTGATAAAAGACCAAGGACAAACAATAGGAATAGGGGAAAACTATTTTAAAATGAGAGTTCTGTTCTAATACGTTTCTCTGGTATTTATATTGTTCTAGAGGCATTTTTCCAGTAAACAATTGTCAAAACCCTAAAACAGTCATTAATCCTTAATTAATATTTTGAAAACAAATTCTTAAATAATTAATGAAGTGTAGTAGTCTTCTTACTTTCCCAATTGTTGTAATCTTTAATACTCTCTAGAATCAGGTAACATCAGTATATCTAAATTATTAGAATTATCTATTTTTTAAAGTGTTTTATCTAAAGTAAATATGTAGGGTGACTTCTATACTTTTACACTTCACAACAGGAAATACTAGACTTGCTGATTTACAGCACTTCTGAAACTCCAGCTACTTCTAAAATACCTTGCTGTAGTTTTATGTGTCTTAATTTGAACTCACATTGTTCCCATAGTTTGGTTGCTTTGTTAACTAGGTTTGTCATGATGGTTTTATTTCTAATCTGACCATCCTGCTAAATATTTGCAAATGTCTTGATCTGAAAAGTTAAATTGATAATGCTGTTTGGAATTATGCCAAAGCTTATGACAAAATTGAATAAAATGAATCATTCAAAGGAAATGGTTTTCATCCATTTGTTTGTAGGAGGTAAAATGTTCTGTATTATGATTATTTTTTGTCAAAATTAGGTGTTTGGGTTGCTAATGCCACTTAGTGGATATCTGCCTTAACTGCAGCCTGTTCCAAAGCCAAATCAGGTGCCAGACAGCTCTCTTGATTTGTATACGAAGTTTTCCTTCTGCCTAGAATATGTTGACTATAGTATGTTTACAAGAAAATTTTAATTATCAGGTGCATTTTAGGAAGTTTATTACAGCTAGTTCAGTTTTTGGATTAAATGTATTAAAATGTAGGAATTATTTATTATAGAATTTTAAACGTAGAGGAAAATAAGGATCTTATTTGCATATTTAATTTGATTTGAAGCATTAAACATCAGTCTTGGTCATTTTGCACTGATTCTTTAGGCTAATGAAATATAAATTGATACTAACATGATAATTTTGGTGGTTTAGGCAATGCTTTGTTTTAGCCGTTTTGGTTGGAAGATTGGTGGCTGTGCAAACACTGACCTGAAACAAGCTGATAGTTCAAGAACAGAATTGAAGAGTTGAAAGTAGTGAGTGCCTGACTGAAAGTAGTGAGTGCCTTTTGTTTGGTGTATCCAAAATGGGAGTGGGATAGGCCCTGCTGTAGTTGGACTTTCTCAGACTTCAAATAATTGGTTAGAGCAGGGTGCTGATAATGCCAGGGTTGGGTGTTTGATCCCCTGTGGGCCATTCACTTCAGGGTTGAACTTTATGATCCTCTTGGGTCCCTTCCAACTCCGAATATTCTGTGATTCTGTAATTATCCTTTGGAAGATCAGAAAGGTGAGATAGACACCAAATGTCTGTTCTACTACTTTCATTGAAAGTTATAATTTCCTGAATATATTTTTTCAATAAAGAGTCTTTTTTTGCTAAGTAGTTTGAATGGTAGTATTAATAACATGATGTACTTGATACAAAATTTAAATAAATTAAAAAGCCATCTTTTATGTGATACTAATACATCTACACATATATAATCTGTATTGTATATATATTTTCTTGAATATTAGTGTTTCAAAAAAAAATCTAGTCTATAACAAAAGATTGTCATCCTTTTTGCAATTTAAAGGCTTTTTTTAATGGAAAAGATTTTTGCACTTTTGAAATGAGTATTGATTTAGGTCTTTCAATTTCTTTTCAGTCCTTAAACTCTGTTCTTTGAAGTTTTCTTGGACCTCAATAAATTTCCATTATTTCCCATCAAGCCTGATAATCTTCAATCACTACGTACTTTTTACCTAATCTCTCAGCCTTTTCTGAAGTTTTCATTTTATGCTGTTTTTATTAGTAAGTCAGTTGAATAATTTGCATCTAAAATAGTAATTGGCTCAGAGGAGAATAAACGAAAATGCAGTTTCCAGACATGTTTTAGTGCCGGGTTACAGGCTGGTTAAATTAATGGTGAAGTTTGCAAGACAATGCAAAGACTTTTGTTGGCTTGAGTAACAATATTTTTTATAAAATTTCTTATCTTCCATTTGTTTACAGTGAAATTAGGAATAATTGCAGGGTTTTATCTGCTTTCTGCCATCCTCCAGCGAACTCATGACATCTTAAGTCATGAGCTAAGAGGAACCTGAGCTGTAGGACCCCTTTTAATGCAGCTGAAGTCACCCAGGCGTTACTCCTGCCCATAGACGCATTTCAGTCACCGAACAGAAAGCTTTGGTTAAGTCAATGAGTTTAATGTTTTGATTTTATTACAGTTTTAATCTTGATATATCTGACATTTTCTTGTGTAATAAGCAGCCAGTTCCCAGTTCTTGGTTAAACAAGCTCATTTGCAAGTCCCTGTATACATGCACATGGTGGGTGTTTGCATTTCTGCATGTGTATTTTTTACAAAATTTAAGTTTTTCAACAAAGTTTTAAAATGTTTTTACATTTCCTATTTAAATGATGGTTTATAATTTGAAATTTTCTCAGAAACTAATGAATGTTGTCTTTTCAAGGTTGTGTTTATTTTAGGTGTGACTTCTGTCACCTCTAATGTGAATGGCGAGTTTTTACAAGTGAAAATGAAACAGGTTATGCAAAAGTAAAATTTTAAATTTTGCTCTAAACCTAAATATAGTGTATTTTCTATAGTTCTAGTTCTAAAAGGCGTGATTTGCCTCTGAAACAGGATTCAGCAAAGGCGGTAAGAAAGTCTTCCATTTTTGATAGCAGGTAACTGTCATTTTAAAATTAGAGATCTCATCCTGTGTATCTTTCAAACTAAAAAACCATTTCTTCTTTCTCAACTTCTAGGCTGCTTCTTAACATCAAAATAAATAATGTTAATCCATATTGCCTGAAAATGTGTAAATAAAACCAGTGTTTCTGTACAGATGGAGAAGACAGGACTGGTGCCAGGGCTGATGTGGCACGTGGCAGATGCCGGGCAGGGATGCCCTGCTGAGAACCCTCACCAGCCTCGGGATCTCGCTGTGCTAAGCCTGAGCAGCACCCATGTGCTGTTCAGCTTTTGAGTGGAAATGATACTAATGATAATTTCAGATGCAGTCACAGTTACTTTTAAGCTAAATTCTGAGTTCCAGCAGGAAGAAAGGGAAAGCAATATAATTTGGTTTTTAATATTTGTATTAGTTCTGAAATGTGGTTATTGTAATACTGTCTGGATTAGTTGGGGTTTTGTTTGAGCTGTAAGAGTAGAGGAGAAGGTCATCGACTGGTAAAGGAGCTGAAGCCCATGCAGAAATCCAGGCTGCCTGTGCAGAGGGAGGTTGGTGCTGTTGGGCTGATCTCAGCTGGTGTGAGGGCTCTGCGGCCTTTACTTGGGTGGGAAGGTAGACTATGGACACGGTCAGGGAACTGGTGCACTTCATTTGTGAGAAAAGGCCAAGAGAGCTGGGCCTGTTTATCCTCAAGAGGAGAAAACTTGAGAGTACACTCCATCAATGTGTGTAAAAGGAAGGGTGTCAAGAAGATGGACCAGGCCCTGCTCGGTGGTGCCCAGCACTAGCACAAGAGGCAGTGGCGGAAACTGATGCACAGGAAGTTCCACCTGAACATGAGGAAGAACTTCCTTGCGTGCGTGCCCGAGCAGTGGAGCAGATTGCCCAGGGGGGCTGTGGATTGCCCAGAGGGGCCATGGGTTGCCCCGGGGGGGTTGTGCATTGCCCAGAGGGGCTGTGGATCACCCGGAAGG
Organism: Dryoscopus gambensis; assembly: GCA_013389985.1. NCBI lineage: Eukaryota > Metazoa > Chordata > Aves > Passeriformes > Malaconotidae > Dryoscopus > Dryoscopus gambensis. Next base: position 115,331 of record WEIT01040828.1, read on the forward strand.
GCTGTGGATTGCCCGGAGGGGCTGTGGATTGCCCAGAGGGGCTGTGGATTGCTCGGGGCAGGGGGCTGTGGATTGCCCGGAGGGGCTGTGGATTGCCCAGAGGGACTGTGGATTGCCCGGAGGGGCTGTGGATTGCTCAGGGCAGGGGGCTGTGGATTGCCCGGGGGGGGTGTGGATTGGCCAGAGGGGCTGGNCTGTGGATTGCCCGGAGGGGCTGTGGATTGCTCGGGGCAGGGGGCTGTGGATTGCCCAGAGGGACTGTGGATTGCCCGGAGGGGCTGTGGATTGATCTCCCCCCGCTGGAGTTGTTCCAAAGCCCGGGGCGCTGCGGTGGCGGCCATGTGGCAGCAGGGGGCGCCCCCGCGCCGTCCCGTCCCGCGCTCCCAGACTGGGCGCGCTCCGCTTTCCCTGGATAATGGAAAATAGATAATAGATAATGAGCCTCTGCAGGCTTGTGCATCCCCCAGGGCGGGGAACAAACTGGCATAAATGGGCCTGGGACCGACCACCATCCGCACTGGTCAGTCAGCAAAAAATACATACGTACAGGAAAGTGAGAGTAGGATATAAAGTCACTACGGTGTCTCAATTTTATTGTCTTAATAAAAAGTTATTGTGCAAATTTCATTACTATACTAGGAATGGCTTCCAGGAGTGATTAGAATTAATTACTGCAGAGCCTGCCAGGGTCAGTACATGCTTTCAAATTTCATTTGCACTTAGAAGAAATCTAATTTTTAATTAAAAGGATGGTTTTAATTCTGCACCATCTATAGCAGTCCTTACCTGTTTGTCATTTTAGGCAAATAGTAGACTTGTTAATATACCCAAGAAAAGTTGCAGTGGTTTTAGTAGCTCATGTTGAGGCACAAGGCTTGTTTGCCAATCACTGTAAGTAAAACACATTATTTGAAAATAGATTTACTAGGGAATGTGCTTCTTAAAGTATTAGGCACAATGCAATAGTAAGAATCTCTTTGTGTTTGCGTCATTAAGAGGGCTAATGTGCTTGCCTATTAACACAGTTTTCAAGGCAGGCTCTTTTGCAGAAAAATGTCATGCACCCATTCTGCCCTGTACGTCTTAATGAATTGAGTCTTTAATTTGAAAGTAGATGCACTAACAAAATACTATCAGAAGGATTAAAAAAATTACACAGAGGTAATTAAGAAAAAAGGAGGAGTTTTGTTGAAATTTATACTTTTCAGTAACTCCTGCATGCTTACAGGTTAGACTAGTGTTTTGGAGAAAATCTCGTATTTTTCAGTATTCAGTCTCCTCATCCCTTAATTTGACTGTGACAGCAGTCATTGAAAAATGCCAGAGTTTAGCAACTTTCTAACCTGCCTTATGTTTAATTTATAGTCCAGTATAATGATTAAATATTTTTTCTCAGTCTTTCTGCTTACCAGTCTATCTACATTTGTGGGATTGATTTGCTTTTTTCCTTGTGTGGAATAATTTACATTTGTATTTATGGAATGTCTTCTGGATAGTATCTCCAGTTTATTGAAGTATTTTGAATTATGATCCTGTTTTCCAAAATATTTTAATTCCCTTCTAGCTTAGTGTATATTTTAAAAAGGTATTTTCTTCTTCTCTGCCTGTTACTAATTAAAAGTATTGAACAAAACCAGATCTATACAACCAATGATACTGTTCAAAAATACCATTTTCTCTTTTTTTGCCAGTAAGCTGCTGACAGCTGCTTTTTCAGATTTTCAGTGTTCTAGCAAATTTATGGTAGTAAATAACATTTTCTCTTTCCTCATCTCTAGTGCTTTGTGAAAGCTCCCTCTATATTTTTTCAATTCTGCCCTAGGCTTATACAGGTCTATTGATTTCTGAGCCTCTGTTTTATCTCTCTTGACCATCAGAATAACCTGTTGTGTATTGTCCTAACTGCTGAGTTTCCTGCACTCCCTTATCCCTTAAATCAACTTGCCAAGAGACCTGTTCTTCTAGGCACTTGAGATCACTGAAACTGCTTTTGTGAAATCAGTTTAATTTGCTGTTTTCTCCTTGTTTAGTAACCTCCTCTCTTTTTAATTTCTCCTGTATTTTCATCCTTATATTCAGTTATTTCTCTCCATAACTACCATAAAAGTAAAAAATAGCCTCTAGAAATGGCATTACTTACTCCAGAAGCCTGTACAGGTACATGGTTAATTAATCCTCCTGAAGCTTCTTGCCTTATTCTGTCACTCATACACCTCCATACTTCAGCAGAACCTTCTTAAACACTTTCCTGGGTTAGGTGGTCTCTCAGGTTGCTGTTTTGGGATGTTACCTATTCTTTCTTTTTTTCCATTTCCCACACACACATAGAAGTTTTTCTTTTACCTTTTTCTGAAATCTTGAATACATTTCAAAAGTATACATTATCCTCTGGTTTATTTACAGTGGTTTCGGGGGTTTTTTTCCTAGTGGAACTCTTGCTATTTCCATCAGCAGCCTTGTAACAACCTTGTAATAGGTCAGCAAGTTTTCTTATTTTTGTAATGAGATATTAAATTAAACCACTATGACACAAAGGGAAATATTTTAAACTAAAAGCAGCAAATCCCTAGAAAGCTCTACATTTCACCTTTAATTCCTCAGATCTTGAGCTATTGGTAAATATTTTCAGCCATATCTGTCTTAATTCCACTAATGTCAATATCATTGATTGAATTAATTGTCTGTTTAGTATTTTAAGATGTTCTTTAACTTCTCTCCCCTTTCCTAGGAAACAATACTTGTAAAGACTTTCAGATCCATATCTTATAGATTATTACCCTCCAAACCATAAATACAAAATGGCAAAATGCATTATGTCCTAGATACTGACACATTCAGAACAGATCTCTAGGAAATACGCACTAAGAAATCCAGTCCCTGTAGGATTTATGTTTGACTTACTGTACTGTTTTGGCATTTATGTATTAAAATGAGAAGTAAAATAGAAAAAGAAGAAAGCTAGCATGCAAAGACTTAACCCCTGTTATCAAATGGCACAAGAAATAACTGGAAATTAAAACCACTTTGAGGAAAGTTTTTAGTTGCCCGGAGAACTAGAATATGATAGTTTTCATCTTGTTTTTCAGACACGTGCGTTGGATTTTTTGTGAGTGTAATAAAAATACTCTGTATGGAATAGTCGGAAGGCTGAATAAACAGCAGTCATTTACAGGCAGAAAGGACCAGGAACATTTTTTTTCTGTTTCTGGTTTTTCACCTAGGGGTCCTGTTTCTGATTCTGTGTCTAAGAACTTGCCTGATCGTACATAGATTTTTCACTCATATTCACAAATGTTGAAGCCAGATACCTTCTCAAATGTTCAAATCATTAGATTGCGAAAACTGAGTGTGTTCTAAGATGGCTTATATCCTTTCTCACTATGAATATGGTGGGAGATGATGAGGACAAGAAAACATGGAAGCGGAAGATGATGGTGTGGCTCTCTTACCAGAATTTGGAGGAACTAAGTCAAACTCCACTTGGGACAGAATACAGTGGTTTTATGTTGAAGGAAGAAACACTCAAACTAGCCAAACCTGTCCTGTATTTTTTAAAGGTGTCTCCCTGCTGTGAAAATTGATATAGGCTCCATTTATTGTGTACAGAGGAACTGTGTCCTTGGTTTGTGTAAAGCATCTGTGCAGGCAACGCCATATTCAGACTAGGTTACTGTAGTTACTCTAAGCTCAGGCAGAAGGATCAAAGTGCAACAGTGCTTTTTAAAAGTCAAATACAATTTTACTCTTAATTACTTAATTGGATTCCAGTCTACATTTTTGTTGGTGTTTTTTTGTTTGTCTGGTTTGTGTTTTGTTTTTTATTATGACGTATGAACCAAAATCCAGATATTTCGGTTGCCTGGTTTTCATTCTTTCATGATGGCTGCTCTGACATTATATACTTTGAAAATATACAGGAGTTCTGTTCAAAGTAAATTCAGGTGTGGGGGTTGGCATATAGAAAAATTCCCCTGTTGGATAAGTTTTAGGTTCATCTAAGGTAATTTTTTTTCTTTACCTTTTAATTTTAGAGAAACCACAAGCCAAGGTCTGTAATCCTTGGGGCTACAGGTACTAATGTTGGCCAACTCTTTAAGCATTTTATGATTAGTGAAAAGCATATTTGTCATTACAAACCATTTATTAATTCCCTTTGACTTGCATCACTTTTTTTGTAGGTTTTAATTGTGTCCTGCAATCTGCATATCAGTTAACAGCAAAAGCTTCCAGCTGGAAGGGTTCCTTAACTAGGAATTTTAATAAAATGGCTGTTCAAAGAGGGAGTGATTCTTTTATCTTGAGTTACTTTCACCTTGAGCGACTTTCTTCTCTTATTCCACTTTTCACTTCTTTGTAGCTATTTTCTGGCTTTGAGTTTTGTTGGGGTTTCTTTTTGTCTGTTTATACTTCACCTGCCTATGGAATGTGTGGCACTGATTTTCCTTTGCTTGCGTATAGGTTGCCACTAGGTCCACTTTATGTATGGTATTTACATTATGAACACTTTATAAATACAGTGTTTAGAGGCCAGCATTGGGGATAATTTCTTTTTTCTGGAAAATCAATATAGCTTGCTTTCTGGAAAGGATTTGATTATGTTTTTCTCTTATCTCTGCCTTTCTGGAGAAGACTGTACATACTTCATTACCGAGTATCTTTGGGAGTTTTCCGCAATTAGCAGCTCAAACACAAATGTATGACTATTTTTATTTTTTTCTTAGTATAACAATACATTTGTAAACTTATTTCTGGAATAAAGTCCATAGAAGAATAATACCATTTTTGAAAACTAACTGTATTTGCACAACTGAGAATGTTAAAATATCAGTTGTTATATTTTTCTTCATCAATGCAACTGCAGTTTATAAGTTTTAAACACTTAGCAGTAAAACAACTGTAGATAGTAGTAATACCACACCCATGCAAATATTCTCATCTATAAGAAAATTGAAGTGATTATTTAAAAGAAACTTACTGTGGAATTTGATGGGAGGACGTAATAGAAACATAGAATCATTTAGGTTGGAAAAGATCCCCCAAGTTCATTGAGTCCAGCTGTTGACCTGATCCTGCCAAATCTACCATGTCCCTAAGCACGACATCTACAAGTCTTTTAAATACCTCCAGAGATGGTGACTCTTCCACTTCCCGCGGCAGCTTGTGCAAGTGCTTGACAGCCCTCTCAGAGAAGAAATTTTTCCCAATATTCAGTCTAAACCTCCCTGGTGCAACTTGGGGCCTTTTCCTCTTGTCTTATTTCTTGTTACCACTGGTCCTTTTGGCCACACTATTGCTGATACATTGGCCTTCTTGGCCGCCTGGGCACTCCTGGCTCATGTTCGGCTGCTGTTGACCAACACCTCCAGATCCTTTTGCTCTTGGCCACTTTCCAGCCACTCTTCCCCAGCCTGTAGCACTGCAGGGGTTGTTGTGACCCAAGGGCAGGACCCAGAACTTGGTCTTGTTGAACCTCATACAATTGGCCTTGGCCCATCAATCCAGCCTGTCCAGATCCCTCTGTAGTACCTTCCTGTGCCCTCCAGCTGATCAACACTCCCACCCAACCTGGTGTTGTCTGACACTGAACTGAATGAGAGTGCAATCGATCACAGAATCATTTAGGCTGGAAAAGAGGTCCAAGATTATCGAGTCCAACCTTTGACTGAACACCATCATGCCAACTAGAGCATGGCACTAAGTGCCGTGTCCAGTTGTTTCTTGAACACCGCAAGGGGCGGTGACTCCACCACCTCCCTGGCCAGTCTGTTCCTATGTTTAACTACTTTTTCAATGAAGAAATCCTGGTGTCCAACCTGAGCCTCACTGGTGCAGCTTTGAGGCCATGTCCTCTCGTTCTCTCGCCAGTTGCCTGGGTAAAGAGACCAACCCTCATCTGGCTACACCCTCCTTTCAGGCAGCTGTAGAGAGTGATAAGGTCTCCCCTGAGCCTCCTTTTCTCCAGTCTAAACACCCCCAGCTCCCTCAGCTGCTCCTCATCAGATTTGTGCTCCAGACCCTTCACTCCGTTCTCTGGACATGCTCCAGCCCCTCAATGTCTTTCTTGTAGTAACAGGCCCAGAACTGGACACAGCACTTGGGCTGCAGCCTCACCACTGCAAATCCTCTTGATTGGATCACGGGTAAGTATTAAATGGGACTGGCCCCATTACTGAGCCCTGGAGAACACCACTGGTGTCCAGCCGCCATCTGGACGTAAGCCCATTCACCACCACTCTCTTCCAGACAGTTTTTCATCCAGTGCGCCGTGCACCTGTCCAAGACATGAGCAACCAGTTTCTCCAAGATAATTTTTTGAGTCTTGCACTTCTGCTGTTTCCTTACGAGCACCTGAACCAACTGTATGAGCGAATATCACAATGATTTGGAATCGTGCTTTTGATCTGCGAGATCTTGAGATTGTTCAGATGCTTTATCTTTTTGAAACCACAATTAATTATTCATCCAGTAAGGTCAGTTCCAGTGCTTTAATGATGCTGATGTGCTTAGTACATTTCCCTCAGCCTGTGGACTGGATGCCTCCTGTCTCTACCCACTTAGGTGTGCCACTAGAAGTTGTCATTCTGAATCATCCATTGCCACTCCTGAGCTTGGGAGCCTCTGTTTCTCCTGAAACTCCCAGTGGAGCTGCTCATGTAAACACGCATAGCCCTGCTTTCATTAGGATGATCTAAATGAGGTTAAGCAGTAGGTATTTGCTGATCCAGCTCATTTTGACAAAAGCCTTTCATACCATGTTAATGTGAGCAGGCAGATTTAGGAAATATTATCTGGCAAAGGAGTACTGGTGAGCTGCAAAGGCTTGAGCTGGTGAATCTGTCCTTTTTCACTAACACAAGGTTTTAAAGCTTTGTCTCTTTGCTACATCTTCAGTGTACTGCAGTGCTGCTGATGGTGTTGAATAGGTACTGATTAAATTAGTCCTGTAAGAGAAGAAACCAGTCGGTACTTCTCTAGCAATTTGTATAGTACTGTAGCTGTCAGTAGAAAGTGTAGGTGCTTAACACAGTGTGTAAATAGAGATTTTAAAGAAGAGTTGAATAACATGATATTTAGCTTTGGACATTCAGTGTTCAGTTAATAATACCAAGTTTGGGAACGCTTACTAAATTTTCAAAAGTGGATTTAAGTATATAATAAATACATTTCATATACTTTCAGTGTATGTATGTAAAATCCATGGCAGATTTGTAGGGTTGAATTCTGACTTGTTTTGGAGGGGATAGTATTTTATATATCACAATTCAAAAATAAGCTTTGCCTTAGTGGGCTGGAAGGAGTTTATTTTCCCATAGAAGGTAATAACTCTAGAATGTTGAAACTAACTCTGTGAAATTTTAGGAACACAGTTATGTGTTGGAAAACCAGCCTGTGATATTTTGTTCAAACTTCAGAATTTTAAAAATGCTACTGGATAATGGTAAATAAAATGCTAAATGTACCTTCCTGTTCGTTGCTGGGTTATGGTTTATTTATGTCTGTGGGCTACTAATTAAGTGTTGAGCATCAAAAATCAAGCAATGAGCTTTAAAATGTCAACAGTAGCTTAAAAGCTATTTTCTATATACTTATGTAATATCTTAGGGTAGGCTTTAATGGTTTGGAAAACAATAGGGAAAAATAAAATGCAAACATCATTTTCAACATGTCATAATTTTTAAAGCATAGTTAAAAATTGAAATTTTAAGGAATTTAGACACTAAAGAGAAGCTGCTAGCATTTAGTGGTGCAGCATCAGCAATATTTTTATGTGTGCATTGAGTCTCAGTTCAACATTTAAACTGATTTTACAGTAAGTACAATAAAATGCTTTTCAGTTTAATGAAATAGAATTTTATACTCTTATGTTAAACCTTTATGATTTGCTTCTGGACCTCAGCTGTTATTTGCATTTCTCTTGCAACTACTGTATATATATTGACCTGCTCAGAATGTGTGCCATTAGTTACTTTGAAATCTCACTGAAATTATCCTGGAGGTGACTTTCAGTTCCTGAGGTTTGGAATATGTTATTAGAGTTTTTAAGGAAAGACAGTTTGAAAGAGCCAAGAACTGGGAAGCAGCAAGCTATGCAGAATAAAATGATTCAGTTTGAGGCAAGGATTTGTGTTTATTAGCACTTCCGTGAAGGTGAAGTTTAGCCTTTTAATTCGGAATTAAAAACTTAGTGTTGAATGATGAACTTGAAAGTGAAAATTTCTTGGAACCAGGTGTTGCTTTTAGTTTGTTTTTTTAGGAAACCATAAAGAAATTATGTAAAATCATAAATAATTAAAACATGGTTAGCAGCTGCCTGAACCATATTTTGTAGATGTTGATGTTGAATATGAGTATTTTTGGGGTTGATGTCCTTTGGAAATAGATGGTGTCAAACCAGAGCCTTGAGGATCACTGGAAAATGTCGCCTGCATGAACACGTGTATGTAAGTTTGTGGCAGGATTCTGTTTCATACTTGTGTCCTGAATAGCTGGATCAGTTTCTACACAGGGATTGAAGGAGGGGGAATAAAGTGAAAAACAAGCTAGGAAATGCAACAAAAGTTCTGGTAAAATACTCAGAAATCTCCCAAGCTGAGATGTGCTGTACTTGTGTAAGAAGGATCAGAGGCAGAGCTTGGGCACATGACCTCAAGCTACTCAATGCAAATGAGGGAGCATATCCTCAGGTTTTTGGCACAAAGGGTTCCTCGCTGTTTGAAGCTTGCTATCAGCTAAGCTAGTTCTGGATGCAGTGCAGGCTTTGACAGTGGAAGAAATGCTTGGATACTCTCTGAAGATTGAAGGCAATGAGGTAAGATGTGGCTTAGAAAGAGTTGAAAGTGAAGAATCCAAGCTGAATCAGTCATTTAGATTGTGATAGTATTACATAATACAATTTTTTCTTTCAAGGTTATAAAAAGGAAAGTAAGTGTGTACATTACTGTGTTTCTCCTAGCTGATGCTGATAAAATGTACTATACCAGTGTGATGAAAATGTTAAATTATTGAAGATACAAGTTTTAACACTGTATAAAATCTATTTGGCTCTGTTTGCATGTTTTTCCCCTTTCTAGGCTAATCAGAAAGTCAAATTCAGTTTATAAGGTGCTGATCTTGTTCAGAAAGTAAAAGTGTAAATATTTTTCCAGTATATAATGAATGTAACTTTACCGATATGGAAAACGTTTCTTTATGTTTCAATTTTGTATATGCAAGATGTTGCTAATTACAAAGGGCTTGACAGTCTGCTGACTGGATTTGTTCTGGAGAGAAAATTTTGAAAAAGTATTGAATGCAAAACAAAGCCATTTATTTATCAAAAGCCTTGCTTACATGAAACTGCATGTTCTGAACAGACTATTGATTAAATTTGTATCATTTTATGGTATGACTGTGGCTGCTTTGAAATCTCCAAGCCTCACATTACTTTCCTAGGTTTTCCTGATGTAGATTTATATCCTTTATATGCACATAGAAATTAGGGTTGATGATACTTTTCCTACTGTAATGCTTGTGGGAAAACTTGAAAAAAGCTTTCTCTCCTCATGTGGAGTATCAGCCATGTACATGCTTAGAATAATTTTCTGTGGTCTGATTTCTTAAGTGGGAAAAGAGTTAAACTGAATCACAGATGAACATCAGATGTGAGCCCCAAGAGCCATGGTTTAGAGTAATGAGAATATTTCTCTTTGAGGCAAATAGCAGTTTTCAATCTGTGTTTTAAATCTAAAATTACATTTTCCTACATCCCTCCAGGCAGATCTCTTTATCCTGATATGTGCTTTTCATGGTTTAATTTTTCTCCCTTCTGAGAAAAAGTTTAAGTTTGACCAAGAAAGTTCTACTTTTACATAGTTTTAGAATAACTTATCTTCATAAGGACTGTACTGGTAAAAAACATTTCCTCAAATCTCCTTCCTTTTTATCTTCCATAGAGACTTACTTTTTTGAGAACTGGTCACTTTTCCTTTGGGGAGTTGTTTATAACTTGAAATGCAAAGAATTCCAAGATTATAAAAGATAGGAATAACAGATAAGAAGAGTTCAAAACTCCTCTTTTTCCACTTTTTTTTTTTTTAATCCATGCATCCATTTTTAAAAGCTAAAGAGATTTTTAGCTGTCCTTTTTGATAGAATTTTGTAGTAATATATTATAAAATCTTGCTGTTTGGAAATAACTAGATTTTTTTTCCTTATAGGGAGTTCTTTTCTTAAAATGACATGGATTTTTGCTGAAGATTCTAAGACCTCAGTTTTTACTTTGAAATGATATTCAGTAATCTGGAGTCCAGCAATTTAGAGAATTTACAAATAGAGATGAAGCTCTGAGTTTGTTTCTCTTGCTAAGTAAATAAACTCATAAATATCTGTTTATACACTGGGATGTCATCCTGATGTTTAAATTCCAATTTGTTGAATAGAATTATTTCATTGTTTGTCTGAGGTCTTCCTCTTTCTGCCCCCATGCATAAATAGCATGGAATTGACCATCAAAATGTTTCTCTTGGTCCAGAACTTGCCAAAATGTTGAATATATGATGCAGACTGTGTCAAGCCCTTAGCTGTATGAGTTTACATGTATAACTGTTTATGATTTTGTTGCATTTACTAGGTTTGCTGGGATGGGTAATCTTCTTAAGGTCCTTACCAGGGAAATTGAAAACTATCCACATTTTTTCCTGGATTTTGAAAGTAAGTTCAAACAATTACAAGACAATGAGAGACTCTTTTTCCTGACTTAACAGCAAACTGAGGAAAAACTTTTAAAATCTAAATGCTTACAGTGTCTATTTTCCAGCGCAACCAATCTGTCCAAGTCCTTGTCTCTAAAATCATTTGCTCACTCAGGACTCCTTTTCTCTTCCTTTTCTATTTTTCAGGAACCAAATGGGAAATCTTTTAAAAGTTCTCACTTGCACAGAGCTTGATCAGGGGCCAAATTTTTTCCTTGACTTTGAAAGTGAGCAAAGCTTCCTGCCTGGCTTGCCTTCTTTGCTTATTATTTCCTAATAAACTGCATGTGCTTATGCATCATAAAGCAATTCAAAAGGGATTTGCAAACAAATCAAATTACATTTCAGTAGAATATTGGTTTTTGATATTTATAAAACCATAAAAAATTACTTCATTCTGAGCAGAGAAAGGGGCAGAAAGGTAGATAGGGAGGTAAAACCTTATCTCGCATTAAATTCAAAACATTTATGAGCCATTGTTAAATTTACACATTAATGAATGTGACCTTAACTTTCTTTAACGCATCAAGTTTAAAAAAAATTATGATTCTTTCTTGAATGGAAATACATGTTGGAAATAAAAAGCTAAAAAGAAAATAAGCATTGGAGGTGGAACTATTTTTCCTTGGTTCAGTGCTGATTTAGCTGGGTTAATAGTTTCTGAAAAGTAGTGAAGTGGTCAAAGTGTATGTGCTTGATTGCATCTCTCTTAATTGCATGGTTATCAGTTTGCAGAACAGTGTTTCCCATTCCAGTTTTCTTGCCACATCTATATTTGATTCAAAGCTGTTTTCACATTTGCTGACTACAGTTTCCCTGCATGTACTTCTAGACACTGTCATCAAATCCTTTAATATGGGTTTAATCTGCCTTCACTACATACCTGAAAAGCATTTTATTTGAAACACTAACAGTGTGTGATGTTTTCTCTCTTAATACCTCTATTCTAAAAAAAAAAAAAAAAAAGCCAGCAAAAAAGTTTTGAGAAAATCCAGTGTTTTAAAATACTTTCCTTTTGTAGCATTGTTTAAAAGAGCATTTCAGATGATTAGACACATATTTTGTCATCTTGAAATAGTTTTGTTCTTTAATCATTTATTCCTGAATTATTTTTCTGGAAAAAGTAACTAACATGCTATAAGCATATATGTCTGTGTACACTCAGAAGCACCATTTGAAAAAGTCATTTAAACACATACTTAAATCTCATGAAATTGTTCCAACATGCTTTCTTAGGTGACAGCTAGAATGTATGACTGGAACTGTGCATGTACCTTAATCTTCTCATCTAGATCTTATTACCTCATTATGAAAAATCAGTTTTAAATGATGAGAAAAAGGTTAATTGGTTAGTTTGGATTTAGGAGAAAGTACCATGAGCCATGTATTCCTTCTTCTCTTGTCTGTATAATTTGAAAATTTTACTGTCATTCCAGGATGTCAAACCTATATCCAAACCACCACCTAATTTTTTTCTACCAAACTTTTGAGGGCCTTGGCAGTGCTCTGTGGCTTTGCCAAGCTATTGTGAAAGTTTTCAGCTGCTCTGAGCTTCCAGATTTAATCATCCCCATTGTGTCCTTGTTGGCAAGAACTTGTTCCTGACCCAGGCTGCAGGCTTGGCAGGAAACAGCTGGTCTGGCAGCAGGGAGCCTTGGTAGAGGTGGTGGTGAGAGGGGGAAATACTGAATTCGTTGCCTTGGCAGTGAAGGTTGTTTTTTTTCCAAAAGCACATGGCCAAGAACTGCATGAAGTACTCTCTCCCGCAGGAGGTGCCAGTGGTTGGGGCACACTAGTAAGGCACATCTACCTGGAGAGGAACAAAAGTGCCATCTCCAAATTTCAGGGAGTTTCATGCTTGTGAGTGAAAGTTTAAAAGTTTTTCTCAAGAAATACAGGCCCAGAGGTTTTTAGTGGCACAAAATCTGTATCGGCTCAAAGGAATGTGATTGAAAAGGGCTGTGGTTTTGTGCTGTGCTCTCCTTTAACTGGACATCATGCAGTGCAAAGGGACACTCTGAGTGAGTGGACATGGGTCAGAGTCTGGTGTGGGCTTGCTGGACGTGAGGCTTTCTGTGGCCTGAGCTGTCAGTTCGAGCTCGTGGGTGAACATGGTCACTACAGCTGGCCATTCAGAGGATGAGGGGTGTGCTGAGCTGATGTATTTACTGTATTCATTATTTGCATCAGCATATTGCTTTCTAGTCTCTGTATGTTTTTTCATTAGCTGGCTGCAAAGAAAAAAGGAAAAAAGAAGTTTGACATAATCTCTTTTCCCCTACTATCGTGCAGGTGACCACATTGTCAGTTGCAATTCTTTTTGACACCTAAGTTTATTCTTCAATCCAAGCTGGAAACCAAGTTTTGTAATTCCATGGTCATAGTTGAAAAAACTGGAATCCAGCATTAATTTCAGTTTATGCTGTATAGCAAAAGCAGTTCTGTTTGCTCTCCAGTAATCATTTTAGAGTTGAACAGTTACACTGGGTCTCTGTGGAGAAGAACATTGTCCATGCAGGTGAAAAGGCCTTTTCTTTGAGGGATATTGCAGACTAGATGCAGTCAGCCAATTACTCTTTTTTAAAGTCTACTGAAAGGTTTACATAAAGAAAAATAATTTCATCCTTCTTAGAAAGTGCACCATATTGCTATTTTACACTTGGTTCTTGATGGAAGTATTTTTAATCAAGCTGCTACCTCTTGGGTTTGATTATATACCACTTACATTACCTTAATTCCTTCTTAGCTCTCAGTTTGAAAATATTGTTAGGAAAAGTCTGGCAAGTCTTGACAGTCTGTGGATTTCAGTATTTCACAGCAAATTCTCTTGAATGAATTTTGTCAGTTCAAGAACTGTTCTCTAAATTTTGACCTTATTTAAATTAGTTGCAGATAAATTAATTCTGGGTATTTGAGCTCTTTCTGTACCAACTTAAAATTGCTCTTTTTTGCAGAAAATCTATTGTCAGATTACTGCTGCCTTTTTCAGGCAAAGTAAACAAATAATTCCACATGAATTCTTAGAAATAATTTGAAAGTGGAGGCAACAATTTATTTCAAATCTAAAAGACTAAAGTTTATCGATTATTCGGAGGAGATGTCCTTAAGTGACACTTACAGTCCCATCCTCTCCTCAAATACTTTTTATAGACCTCTCTGACCTTATTGTGGGCAGGTTCTTTTTTTTTAAATGTTAGCTAGGTGGACTTGATCCTAGTTAAATCTCTCTCATCCCCCTCAAGAATCTTATTTTCTAGGATTCTCCAACATCCCCGTGAAAAGATTAATGAAATTTTCAGTTATTATTCATGTATAATTAAAAGGGTCTATTATTAGAACGTGTCTGGCAGCAAAGCAGCTGCCCTCTTTTCTCACAAAAGGCTATTAATTAATACACTTGCTGCACAGGCAGCAAGGCTGGGGGTATAGTTGGGGTCCAGCCTGAGGGAGAGTGCATTTGATTCCCGAGGTGTGGAGTGCCCTGAGCCAGAAACTGCAGCGCAGTCAGAGAGATGCTGTGTGTCCATCCCCTGTCCACCACAGAGCTGAAGCTGGGCACTGATTTCCCTGGCACAGCACCCTGCCTGGAGCCAGTATTAACAATTTAGTGAGCTTCACTTTATTCTAGCTAGTTTAGAAAGAATGAGATTCAAAAATCCCTTGTAGCTTGGATAGGATACTGCTTCTATCCAATACTGGGGCTTCTTTAATGTATGGAGTATAGCAGGTTCTGGTACCCTCTAAAGTGCATTACTCACTGTAGTTGTAATGCCGTTGCTCGTTTTTAAGAGTTGTTCTTTTAATTTTTGTCCCAGATTGGCATGGAAAAAAATCATTGTCATGGTTGATAAATCTGAAATAGGACTTTAGCATTATGCAGTTAAATATGTGTACTGCTCTCTAACTTGCTGGCTGATGGAATTATTTGCCATGTTCAGCAGTGGACATGACAAGAAAAGCTGAAAGCAGAGCCCATGAAAGCTCTTGTTTAACTCACTTTCTTTTGCTATGCTGTTGAGGCCAGAAGGGTATGGTATTTTTATGACAAATACGATTCTACATTCACTGAAATGGAAGAACTAACCAGCCTCAGTGGGAATCTTCGTAACCACCTAAGGGTAAAATAAATTCTGAGCTTTTGGTCTGCATTCATATTCAGAAAGGGAATGTGAGTTGGAAGTGCCTCTGTTAGTACTATTGTTAGTACTGTTCATAGTACTGTTCTTTCATCATTAAAATTAATTACTGAGATAATGCTGCACTTCATTTGGTATTGGTAGAAGCATCACATCCTTTCTATATTTAGTCTTGTCCTACAAGTACTAATGTTTTACCTACCTAGCAGTTTCTATGTTTTTTTCTAATGCAAATTTGGTGAAGGATAAGGAAGATACCTTCCACTGTTAGGAGGGTTTTCTGAAACAAATGACAGGTATTTTGCTAAGAAAATAATGATGACCCCACTTTCATACCCCACCATTCACCTTAAATGCTTAATGCATCCACAAATGAATTGTAGTGGGTCCAGATTTCCTCCTGCTCTGTATGAAGTCTGTAGTTCCATCCAAAATATGGCATAGACCATGTGTAAATGTGAAAGAGAGCATGTGTTCATGGAATGGATGAATTACCATATCCTGGTTATTTCTGATGGAGCCAATGGAAATGTATTTCTCTCTAGAGCTAAAATTTTCAAATTTTGTGGGTAGAATCTATATATGGAAGATTCAAGGCTCATCTAACTCTTGTATTAATTTGATACAGGATTCATTTAGTTGTTTGGTTTAGGGTTCATATTAGAAACATTTGTCCAAAGGGAGGTAAAAGGGTTCTCTATTTTGTCTTATTAAAGACAGAATACTCTGAATGCTAATCATGAGTACTCTAAAAACTCAGACTTGAAATGCAGTGAGTCTGGCCATTATGGTAACTTGATACTGAGAGGGCTTGGATTCACTGTGGGTCAGTCAGTGGGAGTGGTTTCATTTATAAATGGGCTCAGGTTCCTGAAGCACGCACTGGTTCTCTGGTGGTGTGGGGTAAGTGGTGAGCACCGCCAAGCAGTGATTCCACACTGTAATTCAGGATTGGCATTTTTTGATTCAGAGCAGAGAAACTAGCTTCGGTTTCGTTGGAATAGAAAACCAGTTTTAAAAGCCAAAATCTGTCATGAAGAAGTCTCGATTTCTTGTAGTTGTTCTTGCTATTATTATTATTTTTGTTGACAGTAAGATGGAATTGTTTTCAAAGTGATCCATTACAGTTAATTTAGCTGACCATTTTTGGCAGGATCTTTTTGTAAAATCCCTTTTGAAACACAGCCATGGTCTTATCAGAACATCTGTTTGCATAACTTCTATTTCATAAGTAAGATGCATGCTTTGTTTTAAAAAAAAGCCTGAATCATCCTCCCTACCTTTCTTTTTAAGCTAAATACTTCCAACATAAACTGCTTCTGCAAATGCAAGCTAAGCCTGTTGCTCTGGAGCCTTTGCAGCCGTCTCCCTTCCCGTTCTTTCCCTCTTCCGCACACCTACCTGCTTCTTGCTCCTACTTCCCCACGTGCTGGGATACTACAGAAAGCTCAATGAGTTTCAAATATTCCTCCTTCCACCAACTTCCAAAAGATGAATTCGGAAATTTTGAAAAAGACTTACAATAAAGGGTGTTACTAAAGGCCATTTTGAAGTCCCAAAGTGCTGGGCAGTCTATAGCATTTATATCCCTCTTAAGCACTAGTACTTTAAAAGCAAATATATTGTAAAAATTAACATAGAAGTACCTTGTTAACCAACAAGGTTAAACAAGATGCTTCAGGTGACCTGCACATGCAAATTTTACATTCATGAACTGACTAACAAATTACTTATTCTCTTATGCTAGTATTCACTGAAAATGTTATTTTCCTTAACTAATTTAACTATTAAAATACCGATACTGGTTTTTATGTGACTCCTACCTTGCCCTGCTCTGTTGTTGTATGGTATGTAACTGTTTTGCAGGATCACTGCTTTCTTTTTAGAGTCAGAAGGGTTTTCTATTTTGCTTCTTTATCACAAGGTGGCAAACCCCTTATGGTGCGTACCTGAGATTTCTTGCAGCTTGAGGAAAGAACCAGTCTGGAATACTGTAAATTTAATGTGACTGATGGGTCAGTTCAACAGCCATGTCCCAGGTGGGATTTTCCTGTGGGGACTGTTTTTCCCTTCTGTGCTTGTTTCCCTCACTTTTTGAAGGATAGTGGAATTTTTTACTTACATGAAGTATTTTGGCTATAAAACCCAGCTAAGTAAGCTCAGTTTATGTTTATTTTCACTTTTCAAATAAGATAAAAGAAAACTTCCAGAATAAAAGGAAAGTCCAGTCAGTATTATGTGCCCAGTTTCATGGGACTCATGGTGCCATAGGAATATGGGAAAGGTTTTAAGTATGAGTTACTTTGGAGTTAAAGACATGTAAATCTCAGCCATTTGTGCCCTGTTCATGCAAGGTCCATAGATAACTTGAAACATTTAAACAAATTATCTGAACCTGAAACATGGACAGAATGCCAGTTTTCCATACACTCTAGTGTGAACCAGTTCATTTGTTTCTAATGGGGACTGGGTAAATGAATCACATACTGATAACATGGGTAGAAAGCTCTGTCAGTTTTCATAAGGAGAGTGAGACGACTAAATAGAAAAAGTATTTTTAATATTTCTTGTCTATTAATAGTAGCTCATCCTAATTGGTAAGTTTTGAACTGAACTTACCTCACTGCTTTTACTTCAAACAAGTAGTCTTTAAATTCTAAGATTCAGCTTCAGGGTAATTTTTTCTTTCATAAAAATTAACATTCTATCTTTATAGGCTGATGTGAGTCTAAGGGGAAAAATAGTTTTGTCTCTGTAGAAATCTGCTGGGACAATGTCATTGTTACTTCACATATAGACTGCAATTCCATATATAGGTCATCCAGTCTTTGGTCAGTGCCTGTCATCTTTATGTTTTAAAGCAAAAGACGACAGAAGATCTCTACCTTGTCTAATGTGTCAGTGTTCAGGGGATGACATCACTCCCTGGTGTCACACTGCTGTGTAAATCCCATGGGAGGAGATTTGAATAGGAAAATTGATCTACTTTCAAATGTCATTTCTCTCAACAATAAAGGTCTACAGGTCACTCACACCCTGAAAACTCATTACTGACAGAGCTGGATTTATTTTAGTGGCAGGAATGATTCCTGACATACATGAGAAAAAAATTATTTTTAATAGTACTGTATCTGTGTTTTACAAAAGGAGAAATAAATTATCCTTTTTGAGGAAGCCTGGAGGAAAGTCAAAGTGGAGCAATATCCCACCGCTCCATCCATTGAAAGGCCTGATTTTATCCCCAAGCTGCAAGAAAAGTGAGCAATTCTTTGTAATTGAGCCATGGAGCTTGTGAAAGAGAGGGACTGATGCATTACCCTTTTTTTAAATAACATTGCTTTATGATACTGCTGCTCTTTAAAATGCTGCGTTTTGAGAAGAGGCATTATGAGCCAGAGCATACAAAAACTGTACTGTTTTTCATTCCTCGCTATAAAAACCAGAAGCTTGGATATTAGCAGAATGGCAGTATAATTGTGTATTTGAAAAAAACTACATCAGAATGGAGTTACCCATAGTCAAGCTGGATGTGGTATTGTTAAATAGAACTGAGCAATCTCGCCATTTGTACTGCAGCTTCCTTTTGACTTTGTGCACTTTGCTTTTCTCTTTCTTAGATGCACAGCCCACGGATGGAGAGAGGGAGGTCTGGAACCAGATCAGTGCAGTTTTACAGGACTCGGAAAGCATGCTTGCAGACCTTCAGGCTTACAAAGGAGCTGGACAAGAAATTAGAGATGTAGGTTTGTTAATGACAGTTCTTTGGAAGCAAAATCAGACAAAACTCGATGTGTTCCCTGCTCCTGTTCTCTGTCGAAGCACATTCTGTGAACTCAAATGAAAATCTCCTTAAACTTTTATTTATAAAATACGTAACAGATTATGCATAACATGCAGTATAAAGCTCTAACTTGAAATTGTTAAATGATGGCTGTTGGAACTTCCTTCAGGTTTTCTGTTAGTAATTAGTTATTATTTTTCACTTCAAGAAACACCATTTCATATACCTTGTTTCATGTATCTCATGGCAGAAGTCAAATTTGAGGACATGGAAGAAGTAATACTCAGGTGTCAGAAATACATGATACAGATAGTTATTCTTTTGTGTAAGTGGAATAATGAATCCTAGTAAATTATAACTTCCCATGCACTTTAGAGGCATGTTATTCTGTGAAACTGGTCCTGAAGTACAATTTTGAACTGTAACTTAGAATTTTTCTCAGGTGACCAAAGCTTTTCCTTCATCAGATTTGCAGATACTCTTAGTGTGAGCTGTTGGTTACTTAAGAACCTCAACATGTTGAAGGTTTCAAAAGCATCAAAACCTGAAAAAAAGGCTACTTTTGCAGCCAGAAGTCACATTAAAGGTTTTACCTGATGCTTCTACAATAGTTTTGCTCCCAAAAGAATATGTCAGTGGTTCACTGTAACAAATGATTTTTAAAAACCAGTATGTTACAGGAGGTGAGGGAAGGTGAAAAACACGGTATTTTTTGGAATCCTATGCAATGTAATTTCTCAGAATTCTTCTATGTTTTACAATACTTTAAAATAATGTAGAAAAATTCCCAACCACCTCTTGCTTGTTATTCATTTATCACAGGTCTTTATGGTAATATTTTCATTTCAGGCAATACAAAATCCCAATGATATCCAGCTGCAAGAAAAAGCATGGAATTCAGTCTGTCCCCTGGTTGTAAGGCTAAAGCGCTTTTATGAGTTTTCACTCAGATTAGGTGAGCCCTGTTTTAGTATGCATGTTTAATAGGTTTTTATATAAAATGAAAGAGGAAGTTTTGTCTTTCTTAAAGAGTTTTAGAGTTAATATTATTTCTGCTTGATATCAACAGACATTTATCTGCAATTGCACTTATCAAGGCATCTCTTTAATCTTCATTTCATAGTTTGTTAGTTTGTCTATATGACCTAAATAACATACAAGCAAAAAACATGATAAAACTACAAAGTTTTTCACTGTTTCCTGCCACTTTTCTGCACTTTACTGGTCCAAGTTGGACTAACGCAATTCATTTTTTGTAATTTGGATCCTTTGGGGTTTTAGAAGGAATGTAAGCCAGTAGTAGTTTGAGACTTTTGAAAAGCAGGGATAATGGGGAAAGAGTATCAATAAACTCTCTCACAGGGTGAAAATCCAAAGTTGGATGTGTTGTACACTGACTTTGTCATCCCAACAGACACGAAAGGTGATGTAGTTACTTTTTGAATGAGGACTCTGGAATGCAATTATATGTATGAAGTTGCTCTCAGTGCAAGGGAATTCTTCTACAACGTCTTCTAACTATGTCTTTCACTTCTAGAGTTATGCTGGTAACTACAGGCACAGAAGCTGATTTATACTGCTATCAGTGCCTAAGAGTACACTTTTAGTAACAGAGATGCCAGAATAATCTCTATGCTGAGCTGATGGCTAATTGAGGAAGATGAAAGTGTTGGAATATCTGAATGCAAGAAAAATGCTTTCACTAGAATTTTTGAGAGGGATCCCAGATAAAGGGTGACAAAAATGGAAAAGAGTTCAATGATACAAAATGGGGAGAAAAATGGCAGAGCCTGAAGAGGCAGGTGTCTTCAATTAATGCTTCTCACTTCAGAATAGTAAGAAAAAACACTTCTGTTAGGTCTCTGCTTGTTTGGAGGGTTCCTTCCTGTGTTGGTTTGAAAGAGACAGATGTCTTGTAAGGAAGGCAGGAGCCTCCCTTGGAATGGAAGATGCAACCCCCTCCCTCCAAATTATTACAATTTTGAAATCAAGGGCTTTCAGGCAAAGATATGGGGAATAGGAATAACAGTTCTTTTACTAGTATATATATGTGTGTCTATATATACATATATATATATATATATAACAAAGCAATAATACAGCAGCACTGGTTTAACCTGACAGAGTCAGGGTACGANTCCTTGGAAAGTCCAGTGGTGGTTGTGTAGCTCTTGTCCTCTGGAAATCCAGTGAGAAAGGCCCTCCCTTGATTTTCCAAACCTCAGTTTATATCTAAGATGGAATGCTTGGTTCCTCCCTCTGGGTGGGGCATCTCACAATTGGATGATGTAATTTTATCAGTCATGTGGTGATGGCCCATTAACAGAAGATATCCCCCTGGAGGGAGGATGGGTCATGCGAGAGATAAAGAACTCTGCCCCACCTGGTGTCAGCAGCTGGCCCATTAACAGAAAATAATCCAGAGGCAGGAGGCAGGGAACACTGCCACACCTGGCTTCAACAGCTCATTAGGATGGTAACAGAATACAAGGCAACCCAGGACACTTCCCTTCAAATGCAGTACGTTTAGATATGTAGTTAAAACTTTGTCTTTTTGTGGACTGACTACAATTTGTGCTTCTGATTTTTATTCAGAGAAAGCCCTGCAGAGTTTACTGGAATCCTTGACATGCCCTCCCTACACTCCAACTCAGCACCTGGAACGGGAACAGGCTCTAGCAAAAGAGTTTGCAGAAATCTTACATTTTACTCTTCGTTTTGATGAACTTAAGGTTAATAAAGTCTTCCAATACATGTTGATTTTGCTGTGTATTTTGAACCCAAACTGATTATTTTCTGTTCTTCTTCCCGGAAGATGAGAAACCCAGCAATTCAGAACGACTTCAGTTATTACAGGCGGACAATAAGTCGCAACAGAATAAACAACATGCATGTAAGTAAATAAACTCTGATATGCTGCACACAGTGGGGTATTTATTTATCAGGATGCATTTATACCATTTGTGGTAAAGTTTTTGCTTTTGATTCAGTAGCTGTCATGTTCTCTCCTTCACACCAAGAGTTAATCAGCAGTCCAGATGCAGTGATTAGGGAGGACTATTCTTGCAACAGTCTGCTAGCTGACATGAACATGTACTGTATCTTTTTCTTGCTGCTGGCAAGATTTTAAAGAGCTTTACTGACTATTTTTTCTCCTGTTTTCATCAGCTAGACATTGAGAATGAAGTGAACAATGAAATGGCCAATAGGATGTCCCTGTTCTATGCAGAGGCCACACCAATGCTGAAAACCCTCAGTAACGCAACAACACATTTTGTATCAGAAGTACGTAAAGGGGGAGAAAGGTCTAACACAGACATTCTTGATTTTCATTTTACAAGATAGTTTACTGAACAGTGACTTTTTCTTACCCTCCCAGAACAAAACATTACCAATTGAAAATACGACGGACTGTCTAAGTACTATGGCCAGTGTATGTAAAGTCATGTTGGAAACACCGTAAGTTTTATCTTAAATTTTGGGGGTTTGTAAGAACTTGTATTTTAATTACCCACCTGGGATAACATGTTTTTTTCCAAGTGAATTCCTGTATCTTTGCCTTAAGTTGTTACTACTTTCGTATACAAAGCATGACCTGGTATTAGAAAGCCTTGCCTCCTAACCACCTTATGATATCTTTCATGAATCAGTGCTGAGTTTTGTTGGGGAGAGCTTACATGGTCAGCCTGCATTTCAACAAAAGGTTAAAATACAAGTGTAATAATCTTATGCACTCACTGGCTTTCGTGTCTGTGTCTTGTCTAACCAGGGCCAAAGGCTGACTGCT
>WEIT01040829.1:0-11409 GCA_013389985.1 Dryoscopus gambensis
GCTCGTTTAGGAATGCAATCTTCATAATAGAATTTTTTTCTTTTCTCTAATAAACTCTTTCCAAAATCCATTATTTAATTAGTCAGTATTAAAAAAATAATCAGACATTTGGCAATGTGGGAGCTGGCAGAATGCTCTGACGATAAGATCAAGTGGATCCAGCATTAAGCTGTTTTCCATTCCACAGAATACCCTTATCTTGAAAAGGACATACTGGTTGTCAAGGAGATTTGGCAGATGTGCTTGCTCAATCTCTTGAAATGCAATAGGACACTCTCATTTCAGTCTTTGTGCCACTGGAATAAGAGAATGAGATGAACACTATAAAAATGTCCCTCATTAATGGGGACCGTAAGTATCTAATGGCAAAAGCTGACCTTTGGTACATTTCATATAATTGTTAGGCTCACACTTAATGGGGCAAAGACAGATTCTTTACTGGGGTAACTTGGCCAGTAAATCTTCCACTAAACCCTTCCTTTAAAAAACTGTCAAGATTGTTAATGTAAATCAACTTTGGAGTCTTCATGCTTCTTTAATCCTTCAGCCTGAAATTTTCATTAACATAATTTGATTCTTGGTGGTCAAAAACCCTCTAGCTGTAATGAGAGGCAAACAATCACACTGACTTTGTTAGATCCAATTGAATGTGAGCCACAAAGACTCTGCTTCTGAATGAAAATAAAAGGTGTAGACCAAAGACCTCCATCTTAAAAGTTATGAAGCTTGACATACAGACTGCATTCTTCTTTTACAAATTTTTCATTGCATTTCCTAATGAACGTGAAAATTCTGGAAATAGTATCTCAAATTGATCAGCAGTTTTCTCAGAATGCTGAATATTTTCTGGTTTTCCAACATAACCAGCTGGTATCACATCTGTGTTCCCTTAAATTCAAAAAAAAAAAAAGAGTTGCATGAGTGCAAATAAAAAAATAAATTTCCAGATCTACCAGAAACTATAGTTGAAAGCTGGAGAAGTTTTGAAAAGAATTTGACAAAGATGATGCGTCCTGCATAAATACTTAGCCGCTACTTGAATNACTGCTGAGCAACATGGAGAACAGAGACACTGTACCAATACAAAAAGAGCTCCAGTGCCTCCTTTTTACTCCCAGACACACTACAGGACAGAGATATGTAAAGCAACATATATGTTGGGCACTTACTCTGAGACATTGTGTCTCCCACTGTACACTGCACAGTAGGGAAATGGATTGCACACATTTAAGGCTGGTGTCAGTGAGTTTATAGTGGAGAGAAAATACTGTGAAATGTGATCGTCCTGTCTAACAAATCACCCGTAAAACAGCTTAAAAATGTGCATACTACTATAAAAATTTGAAGTAGTTGTCTATACACCTCTCATTGGCTAAAAGAAGCGAACAGTTACCTTTGAAACCAATGACTAATCTAAGCAGCAGGAGAAAATACTGCATGTGTTGGTACATGATACCAGCTTAAAACCATTCATTTAAGTTCATTATATTGTTTCCATCTATATTTAATTAGTATCCAGCCAACTGACATAGGCGTGCAATAGTTTTAACAGAGTGCCTGTTATTTAACCTTGAGCTTGTTATTTAACCTCAGTTTCTGACATCAATCCACACAACTTTAATGTGTACCTCTGAAAGACTATCTCAAAATTAATTATTCATCTGCTGAGAAAGAGTCTTATGTACATTTACTATGCAAGGCAAAAGCATAGCCCACAAGAATCTTTAAAACATACTGTGTTTTTAAATAAGTACACAATTTTGTTTTAATATCCAAGTAACATCTTGTATATGTATCTTAATAGTCATGGACTACCTTGAATTTAGAACATTCTAAATAAGTGATAAGTGGAAGATTCTATAATCTGTTCTTTGCACTGGTACACAAATGAGACATCTATTAAAAGAGCACTTTTTTATTAGTCAAGGTATTTATTAACTTTCCAGAGCCAGATGGATCGCCTACAAATAACCTCATGGAGCATTACCATTGCCAATGTATTTATACATGCTTTCATGTTATTCTTTTCTTTCTCCCTTTTAAAATTTTCATTATTAGGATCATTATTTAGGAGGCAAATCTAGAATTGGAGTTTCCCATTGTTATCCATTGTTCCCTGCACAGGAACTCTGTGCCTTTACTCCTAAACTCATCTTTTCCTACTTTTCATTCCTACTTCTATATTAAGTGAACTCACTAATCCTCTTCCAGCTAACTCTCCAGCCACCTCAACCCATCTGCTTTCAACTTTTTGTTTCTACTCAGATAGGGATCTGCAGGAAACTCTACTTTCCTTTCTTTACAGTTCTTAGTATTGCTATGACAGAAAACAGATAATCTGTCTGAAGAATTCTTATTTTGCTTGTTAGTGTTAAAGTTGCTATCTGTTTCCTTGGTTGCTCATACTGGGAGTGCATGGTTTATTTTTCACATTGAATTTTCTTGAAATGAAAATTGTCATTTCAGCTAGGGCAACCGCAATAAACAGAACCAACCTTGGAAAAGAACATGTTTTCTATATTAATGCAGACAATGTCTAAATAATACTTAATAAATCTGGGGCTGGACTATTTCTCCACATCACTAATGTGCTTTAGAAAATGTTTTCCAGTATTTCAGATATCTACTGTTTATGCTGCAAGAAAAGAATGGTATTTATGCAAATAATGAGACATGGCTTCCCTCAATAAGATTACATTTTACTTCAAGCTTGTTGAGGAGTAATGATGCAGGATGATAAAGAGGTATGCAGGTATAACAATTCCAAGACTAGCATACTGAAGAGAAATTCATATCAGTTCCCTACTATGTGCACGCTTTCCCTTCAACAATATATGTACACCATAAAGCTTGTTATTTACACTTGCATTTTCTTCAGACAAGAAGGGCATAATTTATAAAATTAAGTACATTAATTTCTTTAGTAGCCATAAAATATCATGATAATATATTAGTATGGCTGAAGATACACTGTCATTCCAAGCTTCCATATGTTGGGCTTAGAGTAGTCTGTCGATATTATCCTTTAAGGTAATTTTTTATTGAAAAACAAGGTTTTATTTTGTTGGAAAGAAATTTCCGTATCTTATTGGAGCTTTTTTCCCCCTGTAATTGGTGGTATTTGTAGTGACTCTAATCTCTTGTAAAAACAAATTTCAAAGACATGAACTAGTGTCCCTACTTAATTTTCAGTACTGCAAAGTACAATTCCATTGAGCCTAGATGACAGAGCCAAAAATAGAAGGCTAGATGAGACCTTCTCCAAGGTCACCTGAGCTCTGTCCATTGATGTTACTGATGATAAGAAGCGCTGCACTTCAAATTTGATCGTATGGTCAACTAAGAACTGACACAGCACATAAGGGAATGGAGCAACAAGCTCTCATCATCTTATGTTTATCAGTTGTGTCATTTCACACTTAAACAGCTGAAAATTATTCTGAGAAATAAACTCTTGCAAGTCTAAATAGTCCAAGGAGCAAGTATGTTAATATGCAGGACAGCTGTCTCCTACAGCACCAACAGGATGGGAAAATATTTTGGCATCGGTTTTTGACAGGAGACTAAGTACACTCTTCCCTCTGGGAATCCAGGTCTGCATATGCAATGTCCAATCATCTTAGGAAAACACAGAAAAGAGCAGAATGCTAGTGAACACTTACTATGAAGACTAAAACCAGATCTGAAGTTACAAAGCAAGAATCAGAGATTACTCAACACCATAAATACCTTATTTCCTGATTTCTAATTTTGGCCCTCTTGAATACATTTAATATTTCTACAGATGCATACAGGACAGCATGCTTGTGTGTGTTTATATGGTTTTTTTAATATATATATATACATACACTTCTACATATATGAAGAAATCTCAAATGCAAAATATAGTCTGGAATACATTTCGTACACAGATGTCCTTCGTAACTCTGTCTTTGTTCATACCCAGATACAGTGTCATTATACAACTGTCTGAAAAAGCAGTCCAGTCACATTTAAATTATTAGTTCATTCAACAAGCTGCAATCATCCTGAATGTATATTTCTAAATCTTTGGTAAACCTAGAGTCTCCTTACTACAACTGACTGCAACTTCTCTCACACATGTATCATTCATCGCTTTGTCCCCTCCATTCTCCCTGATTAAATCAAAGAGTGACTCTTATACTTCAGTTACAAACATCAGGCCACCGAGTCCAACAGGCCAGTTAAAACAAACACATTCTTGCAAGCAAGAACCATTAACTGCTACTGATTTTTATCTAGAATTTTGAAGCTGCAATATCAGAACTCATATGCTTGTTTTTTCATACTATGTTAAATTGCTAATATGGGAGCCTCAAATATTATCAAGAAAGTACAATGCTTTTCAAAAAAAAAAAATTAACATTCAACCAACAAATCATATAACTTCATAAAGCGATCTTAGCAGTTTCATGCTTCGTCGGTTAAACCAACCAGAAACTAGCTGGCTTTATTTTTAAAGTGATACTTGGAAAACTAGAGGTCAAATCCTGCATATTACCAAATGAGACGTAATGAGGATTTTCACAGTTTAGTGTGCACAAATCAGATTGCAAACCACAAAGCGGGTTTTTTTGCTGGCTACCTTAATTGCAAACCCATATGTTTTGAAATAGCATGGAAAATATAATTAAAACTTACATAGCAGAATTATAATCACTTCATAGTTATATTAAACATTTCAATTAAAAGAAGATATTACCAAGTTTGGAAATTTTTTGTTAAACTTTCACTGAGATGTCTTCACTTTTCTAAAAGTATTCAAATAAGACATACTGAGTATCACTGAAACCATTTAGGAACACAGATAAGGTGACCTTGCATTGCCCTTTCCAGAAATCCACTTAACATTTAGTATTAATCTAGAGAGATATACTTACAGCATGTGCTCCCTGTATTGTCCGTACAAGGTTGATTCCTTTCCATACGTATATATCTCCATTCAGTGCACCAGAATACGTCACTTCGTCCCTTGCACAGGCAAGGCACAATATAGTCTGGAGATCACCAGTCTTGCCAAAGACACCACGTTTTGGTGTCAATGAATTGCCACACAAGCTCCAGAACTGTAACATAAAGTGATTTAGAAAGACGGCTATTTTGCTAATGCCTTATAATTTAATATGTACATCTGAAAGAGAAGTACCTTCCCGGCAAAAGACATCACCATTCATCCTCTTTTCCTTGCCTCAGTTCTCCAGTTTAACAATGTTTTATGTTATTAACCAACTTTATCTTTCCATAAAATCAGCATAACAGACTAGTTGGGAAGGAATTTTGGGATATCAGTATTAAATCAAACTAAAATTCTTTCAAATAATAATTTGTGAACCAGTTTTATTTCCAGGTTTTTTTAAAAGCATTTCATAATAGAATTATCTTATCTGTCCTTGATATAAAACTTCCACGTTGAAAATACTGCATTTGTACTTTTTGTTATTTTAGACATTTCAAGATGCCACCTAAGCATGTAGATTCCTGATAAGGCTGCTATTTGCTTTGTTTGAAAGCATCTGGTTTTAGTGTAGACTTATTTCTCATCAGAACCATGGATCACACAAAGTAGCCATCTGAGGCAGAGATTTTTAAGAACTTTCTAATAAACTATTAGTATGTGATCACACAAGTGTGAATTTCCTCCCAGGTTACCCAACATGTACCAATGACCCCTGAACTAAAGACATGCAAAGTCTCTTGTTAGAGCACAATACTTTCCAACTAAGTCTCCAGATACACACTGT
Organism: Dryoscopus gambensis; assembly: GCA_013389985.1. Classification (NCBI taxonomy): domain Eukaryota; kingdom Metazoa; phylum Chordata; class Aves; order Passeriformes; family Malaconotidae; genus Dryoscopus; species Dryoscopus gambensis. Next base: position 5,763 of record WEIT01040829.1, read on the forward strand.
AGTTTCTGAGATCTCTGCAAACAAGAAGCACTTGGATATTCCTTTCAAACCCTCCTGTCCAAACATGTAAACGTGCACTGGAAAGTGAAGCTGCTGAAGGAATCCAACGCAAAACATGAAGGCATCACTGCTGACAGGTTACCCTTACATTGTCTCAGCACATACAGCTTCCTGTATCTGTCTTTATGAAACTGTATTTCACAGCAAGGCACTCTGTTACCAATAATCAATTCAAAATTCTGAGAAGACTTCAATTAATATGGAATAACATAGGCAGTTACAGATTTTTGTACCTGCAATACTGTAATTGAGAAATAACTAGAAATCACCATTAATGATTAGCGTAACTTGTACTGATTAGAAAAATCCCAGTATCGTAACTAGTTGTGCTGGTTTGGGCTGGGAGAGTTAATTTTCTTCACAATGGCTGGTATGGGGCTATGGTTTGGCTTTGGCTGAACACAGGGTTGATAATACAGAGATGATTTTGTTATTGCTGAGCAGGGCCTGCACAGCCAAGGGCTCTTCTGCTTTCCTACTGCCACCCTGGCAAGGAAGTTGGGGGTGCATGGGAGGCTGGGAGGAGACACAGCCAGGAGAGGGAACCCAAAGTGACCGAAGGGATATTCCAGACCATATGGCATCATGCTCAGTACAGAAAGTGAGGGGAAGAGGGAGGGACGGGGGGACATTTGGAGTAACGGAGTTTGTCTTCCCAAGTCATCATTACATGTGCTCTCCTGGAGATGGCTGAACACCTGCCTGTCCCTGCGAAGCAGTGAATTAATTCCCTGGTGCACTTTGCTTGCATGTGCAGGTTTTGCTTTCTCTAATAAACTGTCTTTACCTCAACCCATGAGTTTTCCAGCTTTTACCCTTCCAATCCACTCCCCAGTCCTGCTGGTGGTGGAGTGAGCAAGCACCTGGTTGGGGCTTGGCTGCTCTCTGGGGTGGAACCATGACAGTAGTATTTTTTTAACTCAAGTACAGATTTCAAGACATAGACCATGCTGTTGCTTGAGCAGCACTACACAGTCACTGCATAAATCAAACACCTAGCTCCAGCGTGGAAGTGGGTGATGTATCTAAGAAAAGTAATTTCTCAATATCAGTTCACTTGAAATTGTCTACATAACTTGATTAATTACTATTACAGTTTGCAGAAAATATCATCTGAGAAAGAATATAATAGTATTAAAAACACGACAGTAATTCTTGATATCTGAAAGAACAAGAAGGTATGGTTTAAGAAAAACACACAGCAACAAAAATCTCTTGCCTGATCCAAGTGCCTAAATATCTCTAGAATTCTGATTTTCCATAATGTTTTCCCAGAGGAAACACCAATTATTTTAAAAATTATGTTGCTACTTAGAAAGGCTTTTTAGAGCCTTAAAAGTCGTTCAAACAAACTTTTGCTTATCTAAATAGACATGTTTTGAAATCATAAAGCCATCTTAAATATACTAAATCACTGCTGGCAAATATTAGCTTACTATTGGCATAAAGGTCCTCTTAGAGAAGTAGAAAAAAAAAGATCATTATTAACCAAGTTCATGGAAATCTGTAATTGACATGCTAAACAGTATGCCAAATCAGACTTATGCAATCTACCCAACAGATCTAAGACTTTTTCCAGTAAGCCATTAATACACATTAGTCTGAAAGTTCATTGTATAAAAAGCATTTATTTTCCCCAAGAAAAAGCATACATTTCCCCCACTATGGAAACCGACATATAACAGCAATACAGAACTTTCAAGCTGCCATCTACTGCTGTTATGTGGTAACACAGAAAACAGTGCATGGGAGAAGACACTGACTTTGACTGACATGAAACATGGTTCCTAATCATTGATAATCTTGCTGACAAAGTTAAACCTGGGAAAGAAGTTGTTTCTGCACAGCATTTGTTAACATGGATCAAACAGAGCATGCTTGAAAAAGACATGAACTGTCCAAATTATGAATGCTGTAACATGTACAGAGTGCTCCAAATGACGAAGGTACGAATACAAGCAGGGAAAATAATTAAAAGAAAGGAAAATGCTTGTTCTTTTTCTTCCACTGTCTCCCCATACTCTCTCTAAATGGTAAGAAATGATTTTTCAATTCATTTCACCTCTGTAGTGCAGCAATTCCTTCACTGTTCAAGATTAAGAAACCTGAGTACCTGGAGTCAACTTAAACGTGTGCATCCTGTCTAACACTACTTGGGATTTCAAACAGCATGTTTTAGAGAACCTAAATTTTAAATTATATTACAGTCATTACATACAATGCTACTGACAACTGTTTCATTCTTACTACATTACTTCTGCCAGGGCATGAAGTCTTTTGAGCAGAGAGGGTCCGTTTTCCACTATACAGATCTTTTAAAATATCTAGTGTAGTCAGGTGTGATCCACGATCGCAGTTCTGAGAACTAATATACCCTTACACAGGACCTTCCATATTATCATCCTATATTCCTTTTAAATTCTATTTTTACATATTTTATAGAGTGTATACTACTGCAGCTTAAGTATTTTATAAATGAAAAGTTACTTCATTACCTTGATGTGTTTTACGCCACAGCTGACGAGCTTGTTTGGCTGGTATAAATCCCAAGAAATATCAAATATCTGTATTAAAAAAACCCAAGGATGTCAGCAGAGATGGTCTTTCTAGCATGGGGCAGTTAAAACAGTAAAAACTTTTAGCAAATGAACAGGGAGTCTGAAATGCTTTAAATGGATTTATTGGAAAGACTTTTTTATCCTCTCATTCAATGCTGAAGTTTCAGTATATATCCAATATAGTTCTGGCTTTTTTCCCCTAGAGTAATTAAAACACATGATAAAACAACATCAAGGTTCATTTACAGACTAGAAAAATTTAAGCAATTATTTGCATTATGATTTCTCATATGGGGATTAGGGTCTAAGAAGTGTATTAATTCTGCACTTCCCCTACATGCTTACAGTCTCAACAAACCATACACAAATAACTACTGAGTTACAGATTTTATTCTAGAAATAAATGCACACATCTTAAATATATTCATGTATTAATGCATATCAACTTCCATGCAAATTCAATTTCTAAAACAAAATGGGTTTTTTTCAGACATTGGTCTAGTATGCATATACAGACAGGGTTTAACAAACTAAAATTACATTGACACTCAGAATATTTATACTTACTCTGTCTGTATGACCAGGAGCCATTGATAACAATTTTCCTTTTCTCCAGTCCCATACACAAACTGTGTTTTTCGAATCCAAACCAACTGAGACCAAACGCTAAAAGTGTCCAAATTAAACAAATAAAAATAACTCAACACATGAATGAAAGCTAAAGTCATTATTTTGAATGAGTGGTGAAAAATGTGTATCATATTTGAGATAGAAGCAATAGCTCCATTTTGATATAGAAGAAAACATAAGCAATATCTTACGCCACAGCATCTTTTCAGGTACAACATCATGACAATAAAGATCTTCTCAGATATGATATTTCTGATTTATAATGTTTAAGATATATAATTATATATAGCACACAGGGCAAGCAGCACTCAGGAAACATTCGCAAAAAAGGAATAATCACTGAAGTTAATGAAACTGTATGTGTTTAATTACATGTAACTTGTAGAATTTAGGATTTGTTCTACAAGTCCAAGAGATACAAAGAAAAAATATTTTCTTCAGTCTTCTTGGAAACAAACAAAAGATTAAAAACAGTTAAATGCTTTAAAAGTCTTTTGCTTGATTCTTTAAGACACATATGAGTAAATATTTCTTTCTGAATTCTTTCTCAAACCCAAATCTAAAAAGACCCCAAACATAATTTCATTAAGTCTTTATTATTCAGAAAGAGTTTGAAGCCAATTAAACTGTAAAACTATGACGGACAAAAAAATTATTCCAAGAAAACCGAGAAAAATAAAATTCTGAGATCTTCCTATGCTCTGCAGCTACTCTGGTCTTGACTGTGAAGACACCTTGCACAGATTTCTTGACATAAATCATTGATTATATTAGCCAATTTTATTGTATCTGTTAACCAGTCAAAATGTTATTTTTCCTACAGAAATTCTCAACAGAAAGACTAACAGGATTGAATGAAAAAAAAAAAGCTGAATGATTTAATTTTTAAAGAAAACGAGTATTTTTGTTCAGTTTATGCATGAATTGTGCCATCTTGATGTTGATAAATGGAAGTTTTTCAAATCTTTAGGAGAAAGTTTTTGTCATTGTTCAGCAGTTAATATTTACACATACTAAAGACAAATTTAGTTCCAATTTCTACATAGATTATCCAGTGAGTCTGTAAAAGCAAAAACAAACTCCCAACTTGAATCATAATCTTTTTTCCCAAAGACAGAAACCTATTCCAAATAACATAAGTCCTTTACTGTCTGAAAAACTCCAAGATTATGAGAAGAAAAATGAACAAGTTAAATACAATTTCTATCCATGCTTCCTATTTATTAATACTACAGAATCTAACCTTTCTATTCCATCTTTTAAAAGTTAGGGGCTTTCAATCCTAATTTGATGTATCTTGACCGTAAAGTATGAAGGCCATTCAAGTGAGGAAGTGACACAAGTTTACACGACAAAAACAATACAGAGAAAAGGTATCACCATGAAGTAGAAATGATGTTCTAGAAAGAAGCTGACTCTAGAAGCTGACTTCCTAAACAATAGTAAGTCATTTCAACAAACTCAGAACTTTCCTACAATAATCACAACATGTTTTAACAGAAGCAAGTTACAGCTTGGCTTTCCTCTTGTGTTCAAAACAGCTCCATTCGATACTCTCTTACGGACAGCAACTGGTCTCTACAATACATTCTCACTTGAGAACACAGGAGTAACTAACAGATATTGACCTTTTTAGCAAGCAAAAGGAACTGAGAATACAGCTAAATCTGAGTACTGCATTGCAAGGCTGAGTGGGAGGGAAAGAAGTGCTTCACAGACCAGGAAAGCACATCTCCAGAAAGGATTTTCACAGTAAATACGTCTTCAGCTGCTACCTAACATGGGAATATAACCATTAAATTTTCCATTTCTAATACAACATTCAAGAAAGCCTCTTTACTCAGAGGAGTAAGTGTCTAGAAAAAACAATCTCCATTATAGGTAGCAGCTCTGAGAACCAATTTACTACTCAGAGAATGTTCAAAAGCAACAAAATTATAATCCAGTGAAACCTTTTTCTTCACTCTTAGATCCAAGATACATGAGTCTGAACAAACAATCAAAATGTGGAAAGCCACCAGTGCATGCAAAACGCATGACAGAGAAGTGGATACTGCCTGAAGGAGTCCAACCTGAGTAACACAACGGGGCTGCCATCACTCTGGGCACAAGACATGCCCCTGCACAGAGGAGGTCCACTATATCCATCCATTTGGTCTAACCCTGAACTGTGGCCCACAGACCACAAGAACCTCCCTACTACCTCATCTCAATTAAAAAAAACTTTTGAAGCTATATTTTTCTTGCCAAATGTGAATATTTAGCATTCATTAGTAATGTAATTTTATCTTCCTCAACTTGAGAATAAGCAGATAAAAGCTGAGACAATACACTTTCTATTTTTAAGAAAAACTATGTGACAAGATTTCTAATAGATAAACAATTTATTCAAGTGTTTG
>WEIT01040830.1:0-20460 GCA_013389985.1 Dryoscopus gambensis
GAGGGGCCCCTGAGGCCCCGGAGCTGCTGCCGGCAGCAGCAGGGAAAGGTCGGGCTCGTTCCGGCCCTGCACTAATGACCCAAATTCATTTATACTCATTTGTAGCTATTTATGCCCTGCCCCGGACCTGCGGCTGCCCATCCCACTCCCACTGCAGGGAAATATCAGAAAAGCCCCAAAATCTGATATTTCCCATGAGGACAGACCTGTCCCAAAAACCTGCCTGTCCTTCAGAGCCAATGCAACCCTCTCTGGGAGCTGGTTTTTGGGGGGTGGTCAGAACTCTCTGCAGGACTCTCTCCTCCTCTCAAACGGCTTTGGAGGCTTTGCTGCATCATGGGGACAGTGACAGCCCAGCCTGGGCACTGCTGTCACCGAGAATTCCCTCTGTCCATTAAAATATCCCCCAGATCGAAGCAGCAACTGTTGGCTTTTAAGTTCAGCCTTATGAAGTTTAAGCCAAAAGGGTTTAACAACAGGCTCTAGCATTTGAGGGGTTTTGGCCCTAATTTTGATCTGCTTGGAGGTGCCTCAGAAAACCCCGTTGTTCCCAAGGCAGTTCCAAAGACTGATGTGTCACAAAACCTCCCTGATCCCCCCAAAGCACCCAAGTTGGCATCACCTGCTGCACCACCCCTGCTCCTGGTCAGCCCCTCACTGTCACCTGTGGGGTCAGGACCAATTCTGTCCCCACTGGGGATGACAGCTGGAGCTGAACACGATCCCCAGTAAGGACACACAGGACAGCAGCTGCAGGAGGGGAGATTTAGATGGGATACTGGGAGGAATTCCTCCCTGTGAGGGTGGGGAGGCCCTGGCACAGGGTGCCCAGAGAAGCTGTGGCTGCCCCTGGATCCCTGGCAGTGCCCAAGGCCAGGCTGGACATTGGGGCTGGGAGCAGCCTGGGACAGTGGGAGGTGTCCCTGCCATGGCAGGGGGTGGCACTGGGTGGGCTTTAGGGTCCCTTCCAACCCAAGCTCTCCCGGGATTCTGCGACTCCATCTCCAGCCCAGCCCCTGCCTGTGCCCGACCCTGCTCCATCTCTGCTTCCATGAATGAATTTCCCTTCATTCAGCCACAATTAGCACCTAATTCAGCAAATCCCATCCAAGTGACACATCCCTGGGGAAAATGCCACTTCAGGGGCATCACAGTGGACTGGAGATGTTTAGGGAAGTATCTCAGGAATTATTTATAGTTTAAAAAAACCCAACTATTAAAACGAGAAATGCACTTCCCTGTTGCCTGAGATGTCAGAGCAGAGTGAAACCCTCACAGTTTCCTGCCTCTGAGGGCAGGTTTCCTTCCTGCACCACCGGGTGTCCCAGGAGTTTCAGACCGGAAAATTCAAGATACGTATCAATGACACCCTAAACCTCCTCCCCAGCCTTTTGAGGAATCCAGGCCTGGCCTCGTGCAGTGTGACTCCAGCACGGGTAAGGGCATGTTCAGGAAAGGCTGGAGGGGTAAGAGGCCACATTTTACCCATTTTCATCATAATAACAGTGCTAAAAATAAAAATTATTATTATACAGTCAGTAGTACTAGAACTTGTGCCAGGAACACATCACAATCCACAAATCTTTTCTGATGCTGCCTGAAACATTCATATTAGGTGTCTCCAGGGTACCGTCCCCAACTCTGGTGAGGGGATGATCCCACCCTTCCTTGAGCAAAGGGAGAAGCTGCACCCAGCCCAGGACCTGCCCTGGCAGCTGAAGACAGGAGACAGAGGTTTTTGAAAAAAAAATTCTTTATTGGAACTCATCTGAACATCAGATATACCTGGTGTTGGTTAGCAAGAACCGTTTGTACATTTGATATTGATGGTGCCAAAAACCCAAACAGCGACTGACTGGAGGAGATGGAAATTAAGAATAAAATAAAATATAAGGTCGGAGAGGTCAAAATGTGAACGGAAAGGGGAAAAATCAGCCAGTCTAGGAGTCAGCGTGAAGGCAAAATATTTCCTGATAAAACAGAATCCTTTTACAAAATATAAATTTTGTAAGAAAAACGTGGAGAGGGAAATAGAGACAGAGGGGAAAGGAAAAATAAAGATGAGCAGGACAGAGATGCAGAAGCTTACACTGCCCAAATGGCGTTAAAACTTACTGGAAACCTCACCAGAAAATGGAACATGCTGGAATACACCGTGCTCCGCCCCCCAGGACTTCGGGACCAAGGAGGAGGCTCCCACTGGGCTGTTCCAGAGGGCCAGGCTGTCCCACCTCGCTGGGGAGCCAGAGCTCAGCGCTGCCGCGGCAGAGGCACGGCCGGAGGCGGCTCCGCCGGGCACCCGCTCTTCCTACCAGCGCAGGCGGGGAGGGAGGAAACATTTAAAATCTAAGTCTATCTGCAAACAAGAGCATGCAAGTCAGGCTCCAGGGAAACCTGCGCCGTCCCCTTCGCCGAGAGCGGCCGGACGGGGCCGCGGCTGCGCCCACAGCTCCGGCCCGCAGGAAAATCATCGCGGAGCTGCTTCCGAGGGGATCGGAGGCCTTGAGGATGGAAAATAAACCAGCAGTCTGTACATTTTGGGTTTGTTTGGTTCAGTACAAATGGAATCAAGTTGGATGCTCGGACACCGCCAGCACGTCTCCAATTCAGGGCGGAGGAGATGAAACGAACTGGTTTGGGGCACCTACTGGTAACAAAACGCTGTCCCTGCTGAACTCTGCCGTCCCTCAGGAAGTGGAAAGCACATGTTTAGGTAGTGTAAGCCTTTTTCCTTTTATTTAGAATACCCTCTTGGTTTAAACAATATTCCCCCCCAGATACAAAGTTCGGCCAGTAAAGATTACATGGAAACTGGAACACGCATCGTCTGGAATACAAGATGCACCGGATGAGGAAGTTTAAAAACTTTCCGAGCGAAAAGTAGAACAAAGAAGAAAAAAAAAAGTCTCCTAACATTTTCCCAAAGGTTTCACTCTCCTGTCACACACACTCTCCAAATGACAGCTAGCAAATTCAACTCTGCAAAGAGAAAACAGAGCCACGTCACTCGAGAGGAGAGGGAACAAGGCTCAGGGACACGGAGCACGGCAGGGCCTGGCAGCAACGCTGGAGCTCGGCGGCCTCCGGGGAGGCCCCACTCACCTATGTCAACTTCTTGGCTTTGTTGTAGAGCGAATCCACTACTTTGCTCATGTTCTGAATCGTCTCGAGGGCAGCCTCATAAGTTTTGTCTACGGGGGGTTCGTCGAAGATGATCAGGACACCCTCGCCCTGGTCAAGGATTCCTGTGGGCACAAGCTGTTGTTAGCACTGGGATGCTCGATGGATCACGGCTTCCAGACAGCAGGAATTCAGGGATCTACCCCAGAAACACCCAACCGGCTGTGCAGGGTTTGGGAAGGGCTCACGTGTTGGGCTGGACTGGCTGATTGGTCAGAACTGCCTCAGCATTCCCAAAAAAAAACACATCCCAGAGAACAGCCTGAGAAGCCATCCAGGAGAAGAGTATTCCTGCCCATCTCCCTGCCTCCTCGGGTCCTGTGCCCCGCAGGATGGCTCAGCACAGCTGGTTTGTTGCAGCTGTGCCCAAGTGCCAGCTGGGCTCTGTCCCCCCGTGGTGCTCCGTGCCCAGCGTGCAGCTTCCAGGCATTCCACTCACTCAGCCACATCCAGGGACAGCAGAACCAAGAGCACAGCTGGTTCCTTGAGAAATTTTGGGGCTGCAACCTGTTGTGGGCCCAGCCAAGCCACAGCACCCCACTGTGCCACAGGGTGCCCCCACGGAACACTCCAGACACAAACAGCTGGGAAAGGTGACCACACCCCTGGTCAGCTCCAAGGGAGGGAGCCCAGCCCGGCCAGAAAGCCCAGCTGGGGGTCCCACCCTGCCCCTGGATGCTGTCACAGCACAGAGGGACCCAAGAGCATTTCTGAAATGAACCCTCGGGCTTAAGGAAGGTGCATGGAGCAGCAGGATGAGCCTTCCTGACTGTCACTCCTGACTGCCACCTGTGACAGAGCAGCAGAACAGCATTCCTGACTGCCACTCCTGCCTGTCACCTGCAGTGGAGCTGCAGGAAGAGCCTTCCTGTCACTCCTGTCACCTGCACATCTGCTGCCTGAGCAGGACTCCCAGGTTCAGAGGAGGAAGGGGAGCCCAGGCACAGCTCGTGCAAACACGGGGCAGTCAGAGCTGAGGGATGCAGACTCACCATGAAACTTCTTGTCCAAGATCATCTGTGACAGTTTCCTTTCTACCTCAGCCTGAAATTGAAGCAGAGAAATGAAAAGTCTCCCAGAACTACATAAAAACACGTGAATTTTACTGCTGCACACTCGACAGCCCTGGTGGGACAGGAGCACTGGTCAACAGCAGCTCCTTCCTCCCTGATCAGGGCTGGGACACCACCACCCGCTGAGATGCCCCAGGGAATTGGGGAGCAGCTGCTAATGAGGGAGCAGCAGGATGTCCCTTGTTCCACGGGTGACCCTGTGTCTGTCACTTCACACTCGCTTTACTCGTGGCGATTCTGGAACTTTCTAACTCAGTCCAACAAGGATTCACACAAGAGTTGGCTAAGTTTTATTTAATCCATGCAGGACCCAGCTGAGCTCCTGCCCAGCACCAGGAAGGCCCACAGGAGGCAGCCCCTCTCTGGGCAGAGGGGGTACAGAGCAGCTTTTACTCTGACTATTAAGGATGTGTTGAACACCACGGGCTAAGTCTGGGAACAGACTGTGTGCCAGAGGAGGTTTAGGTTGGATATTAGGGAAAAATTCTTCATGGAAAGGGTTGTCCAGCACAGGGCAGAGGCAGAATCACCATTCCTGGAGAGATTTAACAGATGTGTGGATGTGGCACTTGGGGACATGGGTGGCCTTGGCAGTGCTGGGGGAACGTTTGCACTCGATGATCTCAGAGGCCTCTTCCAACCTGAATCATCCAGTGATTCTGTGACCACAAAGGCTGAGCTCAGCTCACTTCCCAGCCTCTGCCTCACTGCCAGTACAAGAAAACAGCCCTCTGGGGTGCAACTGGCTGGGATTACCACGGATTTCCCTACCACTTAATCTGTCTGGGATTATCTGTAAAGCAGTTACTGCATAGTCAGTGTGACAGACACATCCCTAATGACACTGCAGGGTGATTAGCTGGATCCTGCATCTTAAGGGTCTAAGCAAGGTTCCCTGGGAACACTCAGGGGATTAAACACAGGGCACGGGGGAAGACTGAGCTGGTCACGACAGAGCAGAGGAAAATCTGCCTCCAATAAAAAGCAAGAGCCAAGACTGGGAGTAAAACCCATGGGAGGGAAGGAGTCAGCACAGCAAAGTCTGGAGCACAGGAAGCCTCGATGCCTCCCAGGAGCTGCCTGTGTCAGAGTTAAGTTCCCAAGGATCAGATTTGCCTGGCAATGCCATGGAGCTCATCTGTCACCCTTCACGCTCAGTTCCCAGTGGCAAATGCCATTTAACCCCAACTCCTCTGCCCTCTGAACACATGGCACTGATTTCTGGGGAGGTTCTTACCTTTGAGAGCTTGATGAGGCTGGATATGTGTTCAATCTATAAGAGAGATCAACATTTAGGTAAATCTTTAGCTGCACTTTGGACCCACAGCACAGAGGTTTGGGGCTCTTCCATGAACAGCTCAAAGGCCTGGAAATGCTCTGGCCTAAAACTCTCCAGTGGCTTTCAGCACTCTGCAGCTTCAGGTCCTTCAGACTCACGTCTGATTTTAACTAAGATGGACTGGACCCCTAAAGCCATTTCACTCTGAAAGGTGAAGTATTTCTTCTCCAAGACTACGGCACAGCTTTGCCCTGTCAGAGGCCTTCAAAGCCAAAGGCTGTCACCTTCAGGGCTAAAAGCCAGTCCCCTTCCAGGAGCATGAGAGAAACAGGTGGAAAGGGCAATGACTCTGGAATGTGGTTTTCCCAAAGTCCCCTCAGCCTCCTCCTTATAATTTTAACACGAGGAACCCTGAGCTCTGGAAGTGCTGAGCAGCTCAGAGTAAGAAGTGTTCCACATGGGAACAACTCCCTCACCCCAGCAGCAGGGACAGAGGGACCAGCCCGTCCAGGTGCTGCTGGAAACATTTACCTGTACTCTGGAGAAGGGTTCGATGACTCTGATCAGGTTCTGTTCCAATAAATTATCATAGAGCTTGGCCAGGTGAGTGTTTATGATGGGGTCGTCCCTGAGCTCCACCTTGTAGTCTGTCAGAGCCTGTGGGGACACGGTGGCAGGAAATAATTCCAGCAGCAAGAGCTCCTCAAGGTCCTCTGAGGATGAACTCCCCTCCCTGCCCAGCCAAGTCTCATGGCTAATCCAGTCCCTAACTTAGCTAAAAGCCAGCAGCTCACGACAGCCCCGCAGCCTTTCCAACATCTTTTATCTGCACCCTGCTGGAGCTCAGCGAGCCCCAGTCTCTGTTCCCAGGCAGCAGAGCACGACAGGTTTGGATCCTCTCCCTGAGCTCTGCAGCATTCCTGCTGAAACCAGGAAAAATTTTAGGAAGATACACATCCCAGTGAACAGCACCTGAAGGAAAACTGCTTCTGAGTTGGCTCTCCAAAAAAAATATAATAAAAAGGAAAAAAACTGGGTTCAAGCAGGTTTACCCCCACGCACTGAAAACCCAACCAATTGATTGTTGGGGGGTATTTCTTGATGCACTGTTGATTTCTATCAGTGTTTCCATGGTTTCCTGCTGTGGGATGTAACAGCTCCTACAACTTTCCAAACCTGGTGTTTCTGACTGGTTTTTGCCCAGCCAGGCCCCATTTTCTGTGTCCCTGACTCACCTTTTCAAAATCTGCCAGCGACCGGTTCTTGCTGGCCTGTGCCACACATTTTAGTGCTTCTGTCTGCGGGGAAAGAGAACCAAAGGAGGTTATTTTCTCTGGATTCTCCTAGCAGGGTGAATATGCCAACTGTGCAGTATCCTGGGAAAATGCTTAAGCAGCAAACCAGGAATGTTCCCTGTCACTGCCACAGGCAGAGGGAGAGCAGCTGCTGAGGGGAGAACAAGCCCAGCAGCTGCAGGACATGAGCTGAGACATCTCCAGAGGGACAAAGGACCCGGCTCTGAGAGCACCAGCTGCAGGTTGGGTGTGAGTTTGATGCTGTTTTTAAGGGAAGTGCACATTTTGGCACTGGCTTCACAAACGTGGCCATTTTGGGCCCTCAAGCCGAGTTTCTCCCCTTCAGCACGGCCACTTCTCTGCTGAAGGACAGGGGCAGGGCAGCAGCTCCCATGGACACCCCACCATGGACAGCATCAGGGATGGGTCTTGTCTACCCCAGAACTGCTGAAATGAAGGAAAATCCTCATCCCCAAAGAACCACATTTCCACCCAGCAGTGGGAATCCCAGCAGGGAACAGCAGAACAGAGCCCAAGCCGGGGGGACAGGACAAGGACAGCCTGGTGCCTCTGGTGCACAAGGCCCAGGCTTCTGCTGCCCCCTCCTTTTGGGATTGTCCCGTGCAGAGCCAGGAGCTGGACTCAAGCCTTGTGGTCCTTTCCAGCTCGGGATATTCCGGGATTCCCATCGAGCTGCCCCCAGGGCTGCCCTCTCCCTACTCCCCAGCTGCTGCGGGAATTGCTGCTCAGGGCTGCCTCAGGAGCACAGTGTGGGAACAGCCAGCAGCTCCTGCTCTGGAAAGGAGCCTCCAGCTGCCACTCAGGGCAAAGGGATGAGGCAGGATTGGGGCTGCCCTTCCTCATCCAGCAGGGATATCCCCACGTCAGACCTCTCCACGCACTGAGCTCTGCTAATTCCCAATCCCCCGTGGGCAGGGGAGCAGCAGCTCCTGCGTCAAAGCAAAGCCCAGGCTGAGCACAGCCCCTGAGGGCCCAGGTGAGCAGTTCAGGCAGTGTGCCTCTGCAGCTTCTCCAAGCACCCCTGGATTTAATTTGGGGGTGGCATTCCCAGCCTGCCACGTTCACACATTAGAATGAGCAGTGGATTTAACACCTCCCTGACTGCCGGGCTCCCACCTCGCAGCCATCCAGGTCTCCTCTGCTCAGCTACACTGCCAGGGAGGGATTCCCAGGACTGGCTACAGCGAAGTGAAAACAGTGAGTAACCTGGATTTAGAGAGCGGGGACACAAGGACCTGGTGGCATCAGGCAGTTTGCAGCTGATGAAGAAAAGCAGGGAGGAGAAAAACAGGGGACACAAAGCGAGCAGCCCAAATTCTGTGGTTGTGAAAATCACTGTGAACCCCTTTGAAGGCAAATGACTTCTGGTATTGACTCATGGTAATTTAATCAGGTCTGGATCCCGTTCAGGACACTCAGGAGTGATGGGTATTTCGGTGTGAAAGGAGCAAAGTGTTTGGCAAAAAGAATAAGCCAGCATTGAGAGAGGTAAGAGAAGACAGAAAGGATTAAGTTTCTATACCTGTCTTCCTGCATACCGCAGAGCAAGCTTCCCACTCACTAATGCTTGCACATCTTCTGGGCTGCAGGCAGAGGGAACAGAGCATTTATACAGGAGCATGGTCAGTTAAACCCCAGAGCACCTCAAAAATCCCCAGACAGCCAAGTACACAACTCAAACACCCCCACATCAGGAGCACTGATCAGGTGATAAAGACACTGCTTGAGCCCATCAGTTCAGAATCCATGAACAAGAAGCCTTTCCCCTGGAAATGCAGGAAGTGTTCTTCCCAGAGCCATCTGCCACCTACCTGTTGAGCATGATTTTGCACAGCAACATGTATTTCAGAGCAGTGATGGCTTTGGGGTTGTCAATTGAATCATTGCCCTCAAACGCCTCGTAAAAATATGAATAGGCTGTTTTCCAGTCCTTCTCTTCTGCTGCGTGGATAATACCTGCGAGAGGCACAAATGGGTTAATTCTGAGCATGACTGGGAGAGGACGGAACAATTTGGTTGTTCAGTGCTTTATCTGTGACTTCAGTGAAGGGAATCCTTCCCTCCTGTGCCCCCCTTGCCTCACCTCTATCAGAAGAAAATCCATGCCCTCTCTTACGAGGACCTTTCTAGACAGACAAGTTCGAGGCATTTCAGGTAAGTGCCTGCAAACTGGGTCAGGAACAACATGAAATGGGTCAGGAACACAGTGTGAGGCTGGAACTGCAGTGCCTGGGGAGGTCATGGACTCTCCACCACAGGAAGCTTTCAAAAAGGGGCTGAAAACACCAGTGTCAGGAACAAGGTCACTGCAGCTGATGCTAACTGGTGCTATCTTGAGGCCCCACCGAGCACCACTTTCCCTCAGGAAAGAACAAGTATCAGACAAATGATGTGTCAGGACGAGTCCTGGGCCTCGGCCTCGTCCTGCAGGCCTCACCTGACTGCATGTCCAGCGCTGCCTGCAGCTTGGGGGGACAGTAGATGGCGTTGGCCGTAGTCCGTGCCGAGGTTAAGGCTGCTCTTGCTTTTGGCAGATTGCTCAGGGCATGGTAAGTCTTGCTCTCTAAGAGCTGCACTTCCACCAGCAGTGCCTTGTCATCCATCTTTTTCAATTCCCGAAGCAGCTGGGAGCCTGGCAGAGGGGAAGCACAAAGCTCTGTGAGCTGCTCGGCATCAGCAGCACACACACCCAGCCTCCCCGGGCAGTCAGGGCTTGGAGGGAGGGAGGTGAGGCTTACACAGCCTGCTCTTCCAAGGAAAAGCAAGGGAGGGAATCATGGTGGGACAGGGCCAGTCCACAGCTGGAGGATGAAGCAGTTCTGTGTCAGAGCTGGGGTGTGGGCAGCAGAGTGTCCTGGAGGGGTTGGGCAGTTGGGATGGTCACTCTGGCACCCATTCCCAGGTGACTTCCCTCTCCCACAGGGAGCTCCTGCAGAACTGCCCCCTCTGCACCACGGAGCATTCTCAAGAAACTCCTGAGAACACGGGATGAGGAAGGAATGTTTTAAACACGGGACATCTACAGGTCAGATTCAGGAGGCAGAAAGGGACAGCCTAAGAAATGCCAAGGCAAGCTGTCACACCAAAGCCTTGTGAGGACAGAACGAGCCAGTCCTAGAGAAAACTTGTTCCCTCTTTCCCCCACTGAAAAGGTAACTTAGGTGAGCAGAGATAAAAACCTCCTCCTCCCTTGCTGTGTTCAGGAGCTGATAACCAGAGCTGAAACTGTGGAACTGGGCATGGAACTCCAAATGGATTCTCCCTGGAGACATCCTGGAGAGACTCTGCTTGCACCTGCTCCCCACAGCCACGGACACACCCACGGCCTGGTCAGCCACACAGCAGGGCTGGTGCACAACACTGACATGCTGATAGAGCATCAGAGGCTGGCCCAGAGGCACAGACCCTCCCAACGCCCCAGGCTGTCCCACCAGCGGCCAAGGGACTAAATTAATTAAGCACAGCTGTGGAGTGTGGCCTCTGATCAGTTTAAACCTGAGTTCATTCCATATCCCTAAGCAAACTAGTTCTAATTCTGTGCTGAATTCCATGAACTCAACATTCTGATGAGACACACGTCACCCAGGTGACTCTGGACATGACACAGGCTCATGCCACCACACAGGTTCAGAACTTCTGGGTCCCAGGTGAGCAGTTCAGGCAGAGTCCGTGCAGCTGTCCCTCAGCCCTGGCAGAGCAGGCTGTGCAAACACCCATCAGACAAGAGTTTAAGACCCCTTAAACCTCACAGCTTAAGCCCCACTGACAGCTTAAACCCCACTGACAGCACTGCAGTCATTTGCAAAATGAGCATTTAAAAAAGCACCAGGGGAGCTGTAAGAGGTCCTGCTTTACTCTGCTTTGGGGCAGAGCAGGAGTTCACTGGTTCATCACCATCCCTCAGGTGGTGCACGAGCAAATTCTTAAAGCCTCCGTAAGACCCTGGCTAATGACAGCCACAGAAGTTTTGCCATTTCCTGCTTTTATTGGGTGTGTTTGAGCAAACAGGAGAAAAGCTGCTTTCTCCCTTCGGCCTCTGTGGCCACTGCTGTGTATTCCAGCACGTTCCAGCAGGAGCCAAACCTGTGGCTTTCAGCTGGATACAGCTCCCAAAATTACCTGAAATGAACAAATCACAAAATCCCTGAATGGTTTGGGTTTCAAGGGGCCTTAGAGCTCATCTCATTCCACTCTCACATGGGCAGGGACACCTCCCAGGCTGCTCCAAGCCCCATCCAAACTGGCCTTAGGAGCAGGTGAGATGGGTGAGGACGGTGAAACAGCGAGGAAAAAGACATCTCTAAGAGCTCTTATCACCCAGCTACAGCAGAAGGTGGCAGAACTGGCCCAGCACTGAGAAATTAAGACCCAAATCCTGCAAAACTTCTCAAAGAACGTGGCACGTTCGACGGCTTTCCTTGTCAAGAGTGAATTAAAAGCAAAGATTTATCACCACCTAGTGGGAGCCTCACCTAGTTGCAGAGCTTCTTGGTACCTCTTGGTGTCAAAGTAGAGGGAGACCAGCCTCGCCTGGAGAACAGAAAAGGAACTGCTGTGAGGAAAGCCAGAACAGATTTGTTTTGTAAAATGAAGCTTTGTATTCTTCTCTGCACAGACTTCACTACCTTAATCTGTATTTGTCACATTAAGTGGTCCAAGTTGTGCAAGGAATAAAATCCTGCCTTTTTAAGGAGAATTTCAGGGTAATTAATGCCCTCCCCTGACACGCAGAAAGATCTGAACAGCAGACAAGTGCTCTACTTTTACAGCTGTTAAATGTGACAAGGGGATGATGCTGCTCCACGTGTTTGGGATCTGGGACCTACCTCCAGAGCCTGGCGTAGGAAAGTCCTCTTCTCTGATTTGGCCCATTCAATACACTCTAAACACAGGTCAACCTTAAAGGGAGCAGAAAGAAATCAGTCAATCCTAGAAGTTTTCTTCGTTAGTGCCCACCCCAAATGCCTCCAAACGACACCTCTGGTGTCGTTTGGAGGCATTTGGGGTGGGCACTAACGTTTTCCCAGAGTTTAAACTCCCAGCCATGGTGTATTCTCAATAAAGAAAGATAAATTTCATGTACTTTAGGGCCTAAATATCAGCACAGGTGATCTGTATAAAGCAGCAGAGGTGCTGGGCTCTGTTTTGGGGGCCTCACCCACCATTTCAAAGCACAGCAAAAGAAACCCAGAATTTTCCCATATTTTTCAGGCTGAGACTCCCCTGACGGATAAAGTAGAACTGCTTCACCTCAATTAGATATAATTACATCTTATCTTCTCTAATAACATCCAGTAAATCATCCTGTGGTGCCAGGCTCAGGAATGCCTCTTCCCAAAACCTCTGGATTGCAGCTCAGCACTGCAGGCCTCGTCAGCTCCTTCTCACCACTTATTAAACATGAACATTTCCTGAAAAGCCATTATGAAGTTTCAATTTATTACAGGGTGATGGCTGGAGCATTAGGAGCTGGAGAAATCTCCGATTTCACTGCTTTACTGGGCTCCTGGGAGCCTTCTGGATGTGAGTTACACCGAGGAAGCAAACGCTCCTCGGAACATTTCTGAAAGGATTTCAGATTGCTGCATCAAGGACCTCACAGGTTGATGTCATCCTTCCTTAAGGTTTTGGCTTTTCAGAAGATGCTCCAAACTATTTTGACTGACTTTTTATTATTTCCACCATTACTCCAACCTGTTCCTCTTTTGCAGCTGCATCCCAATATCGTCCTTTACACTGAGCCACCCTGAGAAAAGCCTGAAGCTGCTCATTTTCTCCTGACACTTCTAGGAGTTCTCCCTTCTCATCCCACCCCTTTTCCCCTGATCCCTTCTGTTAAAGAAAGAGGGGGAAAATATTCTGTCACCATTTATCATCCGTAAGCCACAAGGGCTGAACAGCAAACGAGGGACGTTGGCTGGGTTACCTGCACTAAAGGATGACAGTTCTAATCTGGCTAATTGGTGCTAATTTGCCTAATGAGAACATCACCGGCCCCTCAGCACGGCAGCACCTCTCTAGCCTGCAATCTGCCCGTCCCTGAGTGCAGGTTTCATGTGGGTTTTGTCCCTAACCCCCTGCAGGGCAGCACTGCCTGGAAGGGGCTCCTCAGCTCCTCCAAGGTGCTCCTGTCCTTATCCCGCTCCCAGACAACCAACAACAAAGGAAAACTAACACAACTGTATCCTGGGGAGCTGACCAGAACAGAGTGAATCCCAGCTGTGGGCTATTTCAGACTGCCTCAGGTTTTCTGGTGGGGAAGCTCATCCACTGGAGCAGTTTACACCTGGCAGCTGCAAAACCCTTTCCACTCCGACTTCAGGAGTGACTTCCGTGGCTCTGTGCAAACACCCATCACAGGAGTGTCCACGTGCAGTCCTGACCAGCTCCTGGACAGCTCCTGAGCCATGGCTCCTCCAGTTCCGTGCTGCCCCACACCCTTCCTGCTCCAGGCTCCCTGGGAACACATTCCCAACACTGCTCACACTACAAAATACTCCCAGTGCTGCACCTAAAATCACTGAGGTTGGAAAAGCCCTCTCAGATCACTGAGTCCAACCATTCCCCAGCACTGCCAAGGCCACCACTGACCCCTGCCCTCAAGTGCCACATGCACACAGCTTTGAAATCCCTGCAGAGATGGGGACTCCAGCACTGCCCTGGGCAGCTGTGCCAGGGCTGGACAGCCCTTTCAGTGAAGGAATTTCCCCTAACATCCAACCTAAACCTCCCCTGGCACAACTTGAGGAAGCAACACAAATCTAAGACAAATGCCCGTGGTGGGAGTCACTCCTAACCTGCAGCAGGGAGAGGCTTGCAGAAAAACATGGTTATGAATTCAATTATCTGATGTTTTATTTATAAAATACATCCAAATGCATTAAAAGTCTGCTTCCTGACATGAATAATTCTTCAGTGTGAAGCAAACTAGGTCAGATAATGGTGTTGCAGGCCTTTGAGGAACAGCCTGGTGCAGGAACTGCAGCCTCACCTCCTGTCCTGTCGCTGCCTCCATGTCCAGGAACAGGTCGAGCAGGGACCGGACAAGGCGGGCGGCCTTGGCTTTGCTGATGGAGTTCAAGAAGGGTCGGACGTACTTCAGGAGTCCTCCCAGCTCTGCAAAAAACCCCAAATCATGAAACACAACCCCCCCAGCCAAGAGCTGCACCGAGCTGGAGCAGCCACACATCTCAGGTACCAGGATTTGTCACACCGAACATTTCCCAGGTGTTTTCTCAGCATCACCCACGGAACAGAGCAACAAACGCCACCTGCGGGGCAGCCCTGCAGCAAACAGGGGCTGCACAGGGGGCTGGGGGCCCCCGCCTCACCACAGCCCTGCCCATCACTGCAGCTCCCCACTCACCCCCGGCTGTAACTGCCTCGGGCATGTTTCAAAATGTGAGAATCTGCTAAATGCTTCGAGATGTTTTTATAAAATGAGGGATGGAGTTTATAATTGGGGTGTGTTTTTATTAACTCCCAGCTTGATGCTTTAATCTGCCCCACCTAGCCAAGCCCAGGATGTTGGATACACCTTGTGCTCCAGCACTGGAAAATCCTATTCCTTAACCCTCCAAGTCCACCTTTACCTGATCACTCCGACCTCACTTAACTACACTGCTGCTTCTACATCTCCTCATTAATTCCCAGTTATAAACCAGTCTTTATAAGAGGTGGAAAAAGGAAAAGTCTTTTTTCATGGAGAAACACTGAAGTGTCATTCCCAGGGAGCAGAGGAACGTGGCAGTCACGGCCCAGCAGCTCCAGAGTCACCCAGCAATGCTGGATGTGGTGGAATTGCAGAGCACAAGTGAAAAGTCTCCTACAACAAACACCACGTGGCCTCGGGGAGCTCCCAGCCAGGGCTGCTCCCCTTTGGGAAGATGATCCTGCAGAGGGGCAGGGTTCAGTGCTGACTCATCAGCACTGGGGCTGCACTCTCAAATCACAGCTCCCTGCCCCAGATTTCTAAGTCTCACCCAAATATCAGGTAGATCTCACACTACGGTGTTTACAAGATTCCACAGCGAAAGGAAAATCAAAACAAAGCTGGTAATGACTAATTCAGAAATCTTCTACAGCAACCCGGTATCGAATCAAAACTAAAATAAGAGATTAATCTAATTTTATTTCATTAGTACATGGAGGAGTGTCAGGAGAATTTCAGTCTGGAAGGATTCCAATAAAAACAAATGTAAACAAGGGTTCTTCTGTATTTCATTTAGCTGTAATGCTAAAGAATGCTAATGCTAATTGTTATAAGAACATCTTATTAATACCTAAAAATGATTCTTCATATTTTTGACTTTTTTAACCTATTTACTTTAAGTTTAATCCAGCCTGATACACCTCATTTATCACATTCTTAAGAAGCGGAACTCATTTTTTTCCAATCCCTCATGGTAATCACAGAATCCCAGGACAGTTCGGGTTGGGAGAGACCTTAAATCCCACCCAGTCCCCCCCCCTGCCAGGGGCAGGGACACCTTCCACTGTCCCAGGCTGCTCCCAGCCCTGTCCAGCCTGGCCTGGGGCACTGCCAGGGATCCAGGGGCAGCCACAGCTGCTCTGGGCACCCTGTGCCAGGGCCTCACCTCCCTCACAGGGAGCAATTCCTGCCCAATATCCTATCCAGCCCTGCCCTCTGGCAGTGGGATCCATTCCCTGTGTCCTGTCCCTCCAGGCCCTTGTCCCCAGTCCCTCTCCAGCTCCTGGAGCCCCTTAAGGCACTGGAAAGTTTCCAAACATCTCGAAGTGCAGATTTAGAACAAACAGAACTTATCTTGAGTATGATCCTCAGCTTTATTTCCCAAACTGCAGTGCAGGAGATCCTGACCCCAGCAAACCACAGATCCTGACCCAGACACACCACCTGGCCTCAGTACAGAACACCACAGCATGCTCTGACTGCCACACTTGCTTCCATAAAAGTTTGATTTTCCCTCTGCCACAGCATAAACAGGCAGCTTTTTGTACAATTAAGGTGCAGCTACTTTAACATCTCAGATTGCAACCTGCAGGCTGACAGGCTTTACTCCACAAGGAACCTGCTGCTCCATGACTTTTCCCACACCATCCAGCTCTGAGTCCACCTAATCTCCAGTGCTACTCCTGGATGCAAATCCCGATCATTTTAATCCATGTCCAACGCTTTGGTCTCACACACAGCAAACAACCAAGCACAGACAGCCCAACACATCAGTTCTGCACAGAGCTCCTCTCCAGGACCTTGGTGGAGCTGGGAAAGGTGGGCTCTGGGTTGGTCTCACTGAGGCTCTCCAAGATCCATCAGCTCTCAAGCACTACCAGGCACCAGGAACCCATCTCCTGTGCACCCCTGTGCTCCCCCAGCTCCTCAGGACCAATGGAATCAGGGCCCAACACACTCCTTCCCAGAGGAACTTCAGAACAAAGAAGGAAAGCTCCAGTGGAACACACTGCACTGCTCATCATCCCACTGATGTGCTCCAGAGCTGCCCCAGAGCTCCCCAGAAAGCAGATCCCAAGCCAACAGCTGGAACCCAGCTGTGCATTCTGCAAACTCCACATTCAGCCGTGCAGGCTCAAAGTTCCCACAGAAATTTCTCTCTCCTACCAATGTAAGCACCAACTATTTTTAGGATTTTATTTTTCTTAAGTAAATGCAATGCCTGGTAAAGGGGTGTGATTGACAGCTCTGCAGGAGTGATGAGCAGCAGCCCTGGAAAATGAAGCCTGCAGCTCAACCTCAGGGAAGTGTTGCCACCAGCTAACACTCCACGTACCCGAATTCCTGATCCAAGTTCTTCCAGCCCTGTAGTTCTGTGAAACACTATAAAAATCTGGAACTGCCATAAAGAAAAGTAATTAACCTATGAGTTTATCTGCTTGATAAAGATTAAGGTATGAAGGGGGCCACTTGTATCATTGTTATTTTTGTAAACAAAGGCTGCAGTTCAGTAGAGTCATGGAATCACAGAATGGTTTAGGTTGGGAGGGACCTTAAATCCCACCCAGTGCCCCCCCCTGCCATGGCAGGGACCCCTCCCACTGTCCCAGGTGGCTCCAAGGCCCATCCAACCTGGCCTTGGGCACTGCCAGGGATCCAGGGGCAGCCACAGCTTCTCTGGGCACCCTGTGCCAGGGCCTGCCCACCCTCATACAGAAGAATTTCTTCCCAATATCCACTTCCAGGGACAGTGAAGCCACCACCTCTTTGGGCACTGCAGCCCCTCAAACCTGTCCAAAAAGTCCCTCTGGCTAGAACTAAACCCTGTGCAGTGAAAGCCACAGGATGAAACCCCAGTGTCTGCCCAGCTCTGGGGTCTCAGAGCAGCTGTACCCGGTGAGGGTGCTGCTGCCCCTGCTTTGTCACTCCTACCTGCAAAGCTGCAGGAGGGGAAGGGTCAGAGCCCTTGCCACAGCTCCAGCACCACCCTAAGCCAGGGTACCCTTTCCTTCATCCTCCACAACTCCAGAAAACACATGCAGATCCTGCTGATCTCCCTCTGAGCTACACACACACCCCTGGCTTCTGAGTGGCACCAAGTACATTTTCTTCCCTCCAGAACACACTCACTCTGCAGTTTAGTGGTACCTTTCATACACCACAAATACATTCCGCATTTGCCCTCTCAAAACTCTGGGTTTTAATGAGTTAACAGTGTTATTTTCAATTCCTCAGCCTTCCCCTTGAAAGAAAATAAATCTATCAATTACCACCCTCTGGGGAAACCCTGGAGCTCTTCATCCTTGTGCCAAACTTCAGCTTAAATTCAACACTACTCTGAGCTCTGCAGAGGTGAGGAGGCCACAAGAACTCTGCCCTCAGTTCTGCTCACCAGCAGCACATCCACACCGACCTGAAGAGACTCTGGAGCTAATTCCCCCTTTTTACCCCCAAACACACATCTCCCCTGCCGCAGAGCCCAGCCGTGTTCGGTGGTCTGTGGTGAGCAAACACCGGGGTGCAGAGGGCACTGGCACAGCACAGACACCCACACTGAGCTCACGGACTGCAGCCAGGAAAGGGGCACTTGCACAGCAGCTCCCTCTGTCCTGCAGGAGCAGGTGAATCCTGGCCTGGAAGGGTTTGCTTCCCCCAGAGACCCGAAAAGCAGCCCCAGCAGGAATCAGAGGTGGGCACCTGAGTGGGGAGACACGAACACACCTTTGTTTCCAGCACTCTCTCAGGGCCAGTCAAGCACTGTCCCCAGCCCTGTCCAACTGCAACCCACAGTGGGATCGGGCTCTGGAATGCTCGTCCGAGCACGAGTGACAGGGGCAGAGCACTGAAATGGCCCAGCCAAACACAAGTTTCCCAAGCCCAGCAGGACACCAAGGGACATTTCACAATACATACAAACTGTGACCTGGATCTGTGGCTGAGCCCTCACACAGCTTTCCACGAGCTACTCCAAAGTTAGGCCTGGTGTCCCAACGCTTCCAGAGTGATTAAACCTGCTGGGTGCTCTCCCCACCCGGTGCCACACTTGCAAGCAAACATTTTCCACTGCCCGGGGCTGCAGCCCCACCACAGAACACTCCAGGCACGGGCACAGCGTGTCCTGAAATGCTCCAGGGGAAAGGCACAGCACAGCCCCGAGCTGCCGAGTGCAAAACAACCAACGGCTGCCTTGAGCTCTCCAGGAAACAGGAACAGACTCAAAACCGTCACTGAGCAGAGAACTCAACCCCATCCCTGTCCCCTCGCACTCACAATAGAGGGACTGTCCCATGCAGAGCTGGGCAGGGGCTGCTGATGTAATGGTCCAGCAGATAAATCAATTAATTGTGAGAGGAGCTGCTGGTGAGAAAGGACTTTATGGGACAAACTTTCCCACTTGAAACCAACCAGGAGACACCTCTCATCTCAAACATAACAACTCAGCAAAACTTTAGTTGCTCGTTCTGAAACAGGCCCACGTCAAAGGGCCACAGACTGAACTGTGCATGGTTTGGAACACTGGGCAAAGCAATACCAGAGTAATATTTATGTTCTTTATTTGGTTCTTAGTTTCTGTCCTGTCTCTGAGAGAACATTTCCTGCCAAAGCTGCTTTTCCAGCTATTCCACTAAGTAAGGAGACTAAATCCATGGGCTGCAGGATCTCCTGCCTGTTACCTCAGTTCCTGATTTCAGGCTCACCTTCTGCCTGCCCAGTCTTGGCCAGCAGCGACCCCAGCTCCAGGATGCTCTGCTCTTTGACTTGCACCGCTTCCTCATCATTTTCCTGGACATCACGTTTCACTGGGGAGAAAAAGAGCAGGGAAGTTGCCTTTAGTGCTGTTTCAGGTCAAAGACCATCACTGCTGGTCAGCTCCTAGAGAGGTGCCCAAAGCAGGACCTGCTCCAACAGGCACCAGGGAGTTCAGCCTGGCCCAAGAAGTGTGGGAAGTTTCAACACAGTGCAGGGAAGTTTGCAGTGCTTTGTCTGTGCTCCACAAGGGCTCTGCCAGCTCACAGACCCCATTGCTCACTCCAGCTCCAGGTCTGAACAATCTCAGCTTGTCCAGCTGTGCAAGTGTCACTTACAAACAGCACCACACACCAGACCCACTCGAGCCACAGAACCAAGTAAGAGACGTTTAATGGCATTTCTGGGGTTGGATAGTCCACCCTGGGATTGCTGATGTTGCTGCTTTGTGTATTAAGCTGAGATCCCTGGGGCAAAACGCAGCACAACATCAGCCAAGCGAGGTGGGTACATCCCCCGCCGCTCTGTGTCACACCCGCGGCCACTGCTGAGCCCTGTCAGTGCCATCACCCTCTGCTCCAGGGAGTGCCTCTGCTCCGAGGCAGGTAACGGGACAAATGACACCCAGCAGAGCATCATTTCCATGGGAGTCACCCACCACACAGTGCCCCTCCCTCCCTGCCACCACCCCCCGCGCAGGGAGCTCCTCCAACTTCCACATAAACAGAGCCAAAATCCCGGCTCTAGGGAACTGAAACCGTGGCTCTCAGTCCCCATAATTCTGTACTGAAAGCGAGGGAACTTTGCTCTCAAGAAGAAAAGCATCACAGCAACATTGTCTGGGCCTCTCCCGATCCTCCCAACCCACAGCAGGGGCTGTGAGTCCTGCCTGAGCCTGACCCGCTGAGAGCTGCACCTACTACTGAATAACCAGCAAAACATCGAGGCATAAACAACTCTTAAAGCCCTGACAGCACCTGCAAGGTCTAACACTGACACTACAAAAACTTTTCCCGACACAGCAGGGTGACAGCATCCCTGCAGAGGTCACCACACAGCACAGCAACCAAGAATTACTGGTTTACACACCAGTTTCGAGGGCAGCACTCCCCAACCTCGACCCCCAGACCAGGCGGGGTGCCCACACCACCTCCGAACGCCCTCAGAGCACCGAAACTTCCCTGGCAGCCCGGAATGGCCCAAAGGGGCCCGCGCTGGGACCAGCGCCCGGCCGGGACAAGGAGCAGCGAACACCGAGGGAACTTCTCCAGCGAGGAGCTGAGCCCGGCCGCGGCAGCCGGGAAAGCTGCCCCGGCTCCGTGCGAGCAGCGCCGGGAGGGCGATTCAGCACCGGCGGAACGTCAGCGCCGTGCGAGCAAAGCTCGCTGCCGGCACGGACCGGGCAGTGCCACCGCGCCCCGAACACGCCGCGAA
>WEIT01040831.1:1226-16450 GCA_013389985.1 Dryoscopus gambensis
CAAACAGCAATTTCATCATAGTAACATGACTGTTATAGGTGATCTGGGGATACAGGTGGGAGCTTACAGGAGGGAAACTTCAAAAGCTGTGATGTTCTGTAAAGAATATCCACTTTGCTACTAAAGGACACCAAATTTTGTTTATATCAAGGACAACTGGAGAAAAACCAGTTTCTTTGAAGCTTTTAATATGAGATCGCAAAGTAATTCTGAACCATTAGGAAAGAAGTCAGGTGACAGTCTTTGTAATGTGTTGTCTTAAAACTGAGTAGTTAACTAGTGCTTATGTATTACATTGAATGTAAACATGTGCGTTATCTTCTATTCTGCTTTCAGTTTTTTTCTTAAAGAGAGATGTGAAAGTAACAGTTGAAGAACACTGGAACTCCCAGCTCCCTCCTGTTTCTGTCACACAGTTCTTGGCTTCTCCCTCTACGCTCCTGCCTTTGCTGTCTGTGAAGCTTTTAGCTTATATATTGTGGATGCCAGCAGTTCTCATTAAAATAATGCAAAAGACTGTATGTCAAGTTAGTTCTAATCTAAACTGTTAATCTGCAAACTGAAATTGCCTGAATTATCTGCAAGACTTGAAAATGTTCCTAATCTAGTTCTTACAGGACATGAAATGCATTCCACATCTCAACTATGTTCATTTAATCCTGCTGCCAAGCTAGTAATTTGAGCAAATAACTAAAACATTTGGTGCTTAGGCAAATGAGAACAAGACATTTAATCAACGAATCATTACAGATGAAAAGAAACTTGTTATAACTGAAGTTTTCTCATTTGACAACACTCTGTAATGGAGTGCTGTGACTTTGTCACCTCTTAGTGTTTAGCCTAACAGTATTTAATTGAAACTTTGTAATAAGAAAACTACTTGAGTAAAGGCTACAGATCTACGCTTGAGTTTATATGAAATTGCACTAATGTTGACTGCTGCTTTATTGTGTCTGGTTCAGTAAACCTTTTATTTCAGACACCACTGAAGCTGCTACCTGTATTTTTACCATTTTACACAGTGGCAGAAGTATGAGTATAAATTATCAGTTGTTTTATTTAGGCTGTAGATCAGTAGGACAGTGTTTTTAAAGACACTGCTTGGGGCAATTTGAAGTTTAAAATGCCTCTCTGGAAAGCCAGAGTGCTTTCGGAAATGTGTTTCTTGAACCTTAAGTAGTTGTTTTGCAGGTTCTGTTTTCTAAAGAAGCGAAGTGACTTTTACTAATTTTTTCTTACAGCTAGAAATGTCAGTACTTTTTTTAGATGAAAGGTAGCTTTGTTTGCATTTGGAAATACTACAAAAAATGGGCATTTGCATAGTGGGTCCTTAGTACATGCAATAGCTGTTTTGCCTTTTGGCAACAGATTACACTGAACCATTCTTGCTACTTCACATTTTAGAAGGCATCAGTATATGAATTCCATTTGAAGGATGGCATTAACCAAGTGTCAAGTGTCACTAATAAGTGTCAAACATGGCTTGGAATGTTAGCCATGAATATGAACAAAATTCCTGGACTGGGGGCAATTCACCCATGTTTAAAAAATATATAATCAAAATGTAGCATAGCATAACACGTTGCAGTATTTAGGTCATGATGCAACTTTTATAAGGTACATGAACATCTTGCCTTCTGGTTTTCTTCTTAAAAATAATAGACAGGATTTAAAAATGAATGAGTGTATGGAAAGTGGAAAACATAGGGCTCAGTTGAATAGTAATGGCATGTCTGTTTCCTTGCTTTGTGCTTAACACTGTAACTCTTGCATACAATGTGTGTAGTGTGTTATTCAAAAAAATCAGCAATAAAAATAGAAGTCTACTTGGAAGGAGCTATTAATATGAACCTTTTCTATTGGTTTCTGCAATCAAATGTTTATTCCACAAATACATAAATTTGGGAAGAAATTATACTAGCACTGAGTCATTGTGTACTGCAAACTCTTCCTTATGCAGGGCATCTCTATTGCAAATGGAAGAGAAGGAAATTCTGGATAACTGCAGTTTGCAAGTTGGGTAACAGATGAAGTACATGGCCTCCACTGCCAGCTCCGAAGGTGTGATACAGAGAGTACTTCAAAATGGGTTCTGTCAGTGTGTTTTCATGGTAGTGCTGCTGGTATCTCCCATCCTGCCAGAGAGGAGGGACTTGCTTGGGCCATGCAACTCAAGTAGTGTAAACAGTTCCTGATCTTGGACAGTAACCTGCCCTCTGACTAGGGAGCCATGCCTCAGGACAGATTGAGGCTTAGCAAGGTGTGATTTCAGTGGGAAAGCTATCCTTTCCCTATATTTTTACCCTTCAGGGGAAGCATATGTTCCATTCTGATACCTCAAAATGTGTCTTCTCAGTCAGTGATGGACTTTCTCAGCTGTCAAGGAAAGTCTATTAAGCTTTTGTGTGAGGAGGGATAATTTCACAAGTACTCCTGCATGCAGGAGGCCTCTGTGCATGCCATCCTGATGCTCTACTCGCCCTTCTGCTGGCCTGTGGGAGGAGTAACCAGCATAGCTGGAAGGTTGGCTTTGTAGATGGCATGTGGAATAGGGGACGCCCCACTGGGGGAAAATATTTTTCTGTCTTGATTAGCCCGGGCTGCATGATCTCATAAGAGATGGCAAAAGGAGCTTTTCAGTGTTTGTGGGGATTTGGAGGCTTTTTGATAAATGAGGGATTGGACAGACTTTAGAAACTCGACTCCAACATGTTTCTTGGCATGTAAGTTTATTATAGTTAAATATTTTTCAAATACTTTATCTCCTCTGTATGATTCAGAATTTTTAAAATCTCATGCAGATCAAGTACTTTGGCTGCTCAATCAGACCTTCTTGATTGCAGATTCTTCCAAATATAGGTTGTATTTTTTATTCTTATCCTTTTCCTGGCCTAACGCAGATGTCTTGTTCTTTTGTTTTACAGGCTCCAGATAAAAGGAAAGCATTAGAAGAGACCAAAGCCTACACAACTCAGTCTCTAGCCAGTGTTGCTTATCAGATCAATGCGCTGGCCAACAATGTATTACAACTGCTGGACATCCAAGCATCCCAGCTACGGAGGATGGAGTCCTCCATCAACCATATCTCCCAGGTAATCTCTTATTTTTTAACAGAGGACTGACAGTGTTGGAGGAGGCATTATTGTGTCTCTTATTGAGCTGGATAGTTTATGTTGACTTCTTTATCGTGATAGAAAATGGTAAGGCTTTTTTCTTTCTAATATTGATGAAACATGCTTTGTGATTAAGGTCATGACCAAAATTAAATAGTTTCTGTATCAAGAATGCTGGAATTATATTTGATTTAAAGCAGGAATTAATTATTAAGATTTCAAGATCTGAAGCTGCAGCTGAGGGAGGGGTAGAGAGAAGGATTCTGTTTCTGAAGGAAATCCAGTTAAAAGTGCCATATGGGAGGTGGTATTTTATTTAACACATGCAGTGAGTTCATTTGTTTTCATAGCCTTGCAGGATATAATTTCATGTGCAGTGTGGAAGGGGAGAGGGGTTCACATGCTGCCACTACTTGCTCCTTCGCAGCCAAGGCAGTTGAATGAGTGAGCTGACCTGACCTGTACTGTGACTGCAGTATTATTGGAGTTGCTGCAGTGAGAACATGGAAATAAATGATGGAAAGAATAGGCCTATCCTTCCCTGTGGCAGCCTGTATTTCCTTGGCTGAAGCTTCACCCTGGCTGCCTGCTTCTGGGGGGGGAAGCATTGCTGCTGCTGCCTGCCTTGTACCTGATCATTGGCCTGATTGTATGCTAACTCAGCCAAAAAATGTCTGCTGTGTTTAATCTGAAAGTGGCTTGCTGCATAATCAGGTGTGTGCCATATTAGTGCCAGTGAAGACAGGGAGAGGACTCAATTATTTCGCCCTTACATTGCTGTTCTGAAATGGGCTTGAGGGAGTTATTAAAAGCCCAGCATCCATCCTGTCATGCTCTCACTGGAATTCAGTCAGATCTTCACTGGGCTTTGTCCTGTGTCTCTCTGAGACGTTTCGTAAACAAATAGCAGAGGATGCGACCTAAAATGTTCTTCAGTGCAGCCAGTGAGTTTAAAACCTTAGTTGGTCAACCAGCATCCTCTTGGTGGTACACCTTAGACCAAATACTTGAAAGAAAGTGCTTCTTATGGTCTCTGCTGTCTCTCTCCCCAGCTCTGCTAACCTCTCTTACTGTTTTTTTTACAGTTGTGGTTTCTAAACATCTTTCTGTGAAATGCCAGCAACAGTGGTTTTATCGAAAGCATGTCAGCAGGGAGAAGATTCCAGTGCATAGGGAAGGGCCCTCCTAGTAACAAACCTATCAAAAAGGCATGTGAGATTACCATGTGCTGAGAACTAAACAATGTTAAAAGCTGTTTGAAGTATTTAAAAAGTACCTGCCACTGAAACAGGAAAGTAGGAGGAAATGAAATTGCTGTAGATAAGTATTTTGTAAAGTATTCAGAGATGCTGGGATTATGACTACCTCTTAGGAAATGACTGGATAAAGGACTGAATCTACAGACTTTCCCAAGCATTGGATGCCCTCTTATACTGAGCACATCTTTTCTTAAATGTTTGAGAGCTGCAGTGTGTATGTGAAGCAATTATTGTTTAACTCTCAATGGCCCACTAATATGACTAACCATTGAAAAAGCCAAAATGTTTGATACTAGCATAAAAGGTGTTAACCCTCTGTACTATTTACTGCTTGGATTGAAGGCACTATGCTGAAAGCTATTGGAGTCACCTGATACATGAACTGTTTGCTAAAGACTGTGAACAATCAGTGCTTTGTACAGCTTTTGAGGAGTGTTTAGCAAGGTCACTTGCTTGTAGTTTCTGTCCTGGTTGGTCTTGCCTGAAACTAATCCTTGCTTATAAATGAACCTCTGCAGACTAATTTTGTAGAATTAAACTGGGTACAGATAATGCACACATACCAGCTCAGCTATTTGCTTTGAAGTGTTTCTGCTCAAATGCTTCAACTGCCTTTCTTGAATTGGCCGTGCAGTTGCTGCAATAGACTGTTTTTAAATGCTTTGGGATCTCCAGTGTCCTTCCCTGTGCCTGTATCAATTGTGGATGTTTTCATGTTACTAAAGCATGGGAATGAACAAATTCTCAAAATGGCATTCTTCTCCATGAAAGAAGTATTGCCTAGAAACACGGATCTGAGACATTGCCTGTCAATTACTCGATTCTGGGTTTTGCAAAAAAGAGCAGCTATCTGTGAAATAAGGTACAATTTGATAGTTCTTCTAAGGAAGAAAATCCTGTGGCTCTTCTCTCCACAGACCGTTTCTGTTCCCATACTGTTTTTCAGTTCACTATTCATGTTCTCCAGAATGACTCTAAGCTAAATCCCTGGATAACTAAGCCTGATTAGTAGCCACTCCATATTTTTCCTAGCTGTGTATCTTCTTCACTGGAAAAAGCACTCATGAAAAATTAGGTGATGGACTAATGTGTTATATTATTACTGGAGCCTAATTTTACAAATGGAAATTGTGCTTGGTTTTATAGGAAAAAACTTATTTGGCTTTGGTTTCTTGTTGAGCACAAACATAGAGGCTTCACATGAGTAATCGCAGTGTGGTGAGAGAACACCTCTCTGAGAACACAGAGGCAGTGAACAGCTCCAGGAATGGCTTTCACATAGCAGCCACAGCAAAACCCTGCCCAGCTGCATCTGTATTTTCTGCAGTTACAGTTGTCTTTCAGCTGTAATGCATGGGTCTGGAGTGACCTGCTGTGTGACAATTTCCTACATCCAATACAGGGGGCTGTACACATAGAGCTCAGCTCTCTGGTTTAAATCCTTCATATTGACTTGGAGCATTGCCAAGCTGTCTTGACCTTTCCAAGCTGCTCTGATATGGCAGAGCAGAGACTTGGTCACTCTTCTGGAGAAGTTTGAAAACCCCTCTGGTATAAGGGATCCTACTTACCCCATTAGGCAAGATTTGCAGGGGAAAAGATAGTAAGTGCATTCTTTACACCAACACAAGCATCAAGACTTTGCTAATGGCATTAATTTAGCAAATGTGCCAGACACCATCCTACAAGAAGGGCTGAATGCAGGATCCAGGGATCTACAAGCCTGTCAGCCTGACCTAGGTGCCTGGTGAGGTCATGGAACACATCATCTTTAGTGCTGTCATGTGACACATGAAACCAGGGGATCAGGCCTAGCCAGAATGGGTTTGTGAAAGGCAAGTCCTACTTGATCAACCTGATCCCCTTCCATGACAAGGAGACCCACTGAGTGGATGGGAGAGAGCCTTGTAGGTGTGTCTACCCAGACCTTAGTAAAGCCTTTGACACCATTTCCCACAGCATCTCGTGGAGAAACTGGCTGCCCATGGCTTGGATGGGTATGCTCTTGGCTGGGTAGGAAACTGTCGAGATGGCTGGGCCCAGAGGGTGCTGGTGAATGGAGTTACATCAAGCTGGTGGCCGGTCACCAGTGCTGTTCCCCAGGGCTTGGTATTGGGGCCAGTTCTGTTTAATATCTTTATCAGTGATCTGGATGAGAGGATTGAGGGCACCCTCAGTCAGTTTGCAGACACAGCAAGTGGGGTGCGAGTGTTGATCTGCTGGAGGGCAGGAAGGCTCTGCAGGGGGATCTGGTCCGGCTGGATGGATTGGAAGAGGCCAGAGGTCTGAGGTTCAACAAGACAGAGTGCCAGGAGCAGCAGCTGGACTACAATAACCCCATGCAGCATTCCAGGCTTGGAGAAGTATCTGGAAAGTTGCCCAGCAGGAAAGGACCTTGGGGTGTTGGTCAACAGAAGCTGAACCTGACCCAGCATGTGCCCAGGTGGCCAGACCACCAGTGACATCCTGGTGTTTCTGACATCCAGAAGCAGTGTGGCCAGCAGGACTAGGGAAGTGATCGTCCCCCTGTACTCAGCACTGTTTCTTGGTTGTAATCAGCTCTTACTCTCCTTCTTGGAAATGACACTTGACTTAAACATGTACTTTAAGATAAATTTTTTGCTGCTTCATTTCCACAAAGTTCAAGAGAATGAAGATGGGACAGCCAGATTTCTCAGAGGAGAGAGATTGACAGGGACATCCTTGTTTACTGTGTCAAAACTGAAAAATGTAACAGATCAGCGCTCGTGTTTATGTCAGAGACACAGCACTGGGTGTAGAAACTATTCCTTTTTTTTTTGTCTACATAAACAGTTTTTAAATAGCTCAGTATTTAAATCCAAGCATGAAGAAAGCAATAGTCTCCTACCAGGAAACACTGTCCCCCTTAAACATTCAGTGTGAAGATTTTCTTTTGCATCTGAAGCTCTCCTCTAATGTGAAATAGGGACTATTGCAAAACAGTATGTTCTGAAAACATCGCTCCCAGCAAAAAAAAAGTGATACATGTGCATCTTTCGTTACCATTTACAGTTATAAGCTTTTAGGACTAAAAAAATAATTTAAAAATTCCCCTGAATTAGTTCAGAAGAATCTTGCCTGTTACCATCCATGTTTAATTAATTGCATGTGTAATTCAAGTGCCATATGCAAGCAGAAAGCCAAATGCCTTGTGTTGCCATGGCATGGTTGTGTAGGTAAAGTCGGGGCAACAGTGCAGATATGC
This sequence comes from Dryoscopus gambensis, assembly GCA_013389985.1. Taxonomy (NCBI): domain Eukaryota; kingdom Metazoa; phylum Chordata; class Aves; order Passeriformes; family Malaconotidae; genus Dryoscopus; species Dryoscopus gambensis. The sequence continues at coordinate 8,825 of WEIT01040831.1, forward strand.
AGACGTCTTCTTGTAGGCTTTCTGAATCTTAGAGCTGTAGCCGATGTTGAATCACGCAGAGACAATCCCAAGTACTAAGGCCTTTCCATTTGGTTAGCTACCAGTCAGGACTGATGTGGATTAGGTTTCAGAGAAGCCCTGCTGAACATGTTCTGGGGCTGTAAGGGGTGAGCTTCTAAGCAGTAGCAAGTTGGTGTTTAATAGGGAAGAGGAGCACAAGAGCTGTTAGATGCTCAGTCCGTCTCTGATGTTTGAAAAGGAAAAAGGCAGCACAGGTACAGTGGGGACTCTTTATGATTGAGTTTTTGTGGGAAAGAGCTTTCAGTGTGTGTACTTTGGATTAATGTGATACTGCTTTTATGGATTGTGGTGCATGATCACAACACAGTTTAATTTCATGTTTGAAAGCCAAGAAGTAGAAAGAGGGTAGAAAATGTGGCAAATTTGCTGATGAATGTGGGTGGTCATGCCTAGAAACCAACAATATGTGAAGTGTACTTTAGTACACTTATGGATGGAAGCAAAAGACCTTTCCAGATCCTCTTAATGGTGACTGTGCTTCCAAAGTACAGCTGTCCAGGTACTTCTACTCTGAAGTTGTGTCTTTAAAAAGAACTAAATGCTTAGATCTCTGACCTGAAGAACATATGGGCTAGATGAAAGGACTGTTAACTGGAGAGATGATGAGCCAGAACTAGCAAGTGGTTGATTGCTGCTAAGAAGCAGGGTCAATACCGGAGCCCACAGTGTTCAGAACATTCTTTGGAGACCATCCAGAACATAAAGCATATCCTCAACAAACCTAGAACTAACTCTAAGTTAGGAAAGGTGATTAATACACTGAATGGCAGAGCTTCAGTACACAGGAGTCTTACTGAACCAGCAAAAACCTTGGGAAACTGTTGAGGGGTCTTCCCCCCTGTTCCCCTGGGGGAAGGGGGCCCTTGGGTGGATGCATGATCTGGGCACAGGGTTTCTTTCCCCTGCCCCTGCATCTGCCCCGGTCACAGGTACTCTGACTGTGGGCTGCAATTGGCCTGAGGATGCTCCCCGGGCCCAGGGTACTCTGAGTTCTGGGATGATTGCTCAGTCTGTGTGCTGATCCGTTACTATATGGATGCCAAATAAAGATCTGCTGAAATATCTGCAAAGATGAGCCTTTCCTGATTTCTTCTATGAGTGAAGCTGTCCCCAGGAAGATTGCAGAACCAGTCAGCAACAGGAAACTGGGCAAGGTGCAGGGACCTACATCCTAGGGTAGGACCCGAAGTACATTTGTATGCACTGGGAGATGACTGTGTGAGTAGCCATGGGCTGGAAAGGAGCTGGTGTGCTGAGCATGAGCCAACACCACAAGGCTATCTGAGTAAGTGAAGCAGTGTGGTGGGGCTGCCTTGGGAAGATTGTGGCTGGCAGATAAAAGGCAATGATGCAATTTCATCTGGAGTGCTGTGTCTGTGGCTTTTTTTTTGTCACCTCTGCCTTGTTCAAGAGTGATTTAGGGAAACTGGAGACAGTCCAGCAGAGAGGGGTGCAGAGATGGTTGGTGCATGGAACATGCAGCCTACAAGGACAGGTTGAAGGAGTTGTGCTTGTTTGGTCTGACAAGGAGAAAGCAAAGCAGTGATGTTATGGTAGCCTACTAGTACTTAAGTCTGTTTCTGTCTCTGCAGTTAGCCTTTGGCTTGGTAGTGACAGTGTAATGTTAAGCAGCTAGCCACAAGATGAAGCTTGGCAGATTAGTATATGAAGTGGAGAAAAGCCTTTTTTTTTTTGGAGTGTGATACAGCACTGGATCTCTGCCATGACTCTTTTCGGTATTATATTGCAGTAGCTGGATGTATCCTAAAAGCTGACTTTGTATCCTTGAAAGGCACATCATAAGTTATAGGAACTAATTGGTGGGGGGGGGAGATAATAACAAAGTCAGGGGAGAAACTGCCATCATATATCTACAAATCTTGTGAGCTCCACTTCCATCCAAACTTTCTACACATCCAAAAGTGTGTGGAGAGACCAAAAGAATCAGCAGGAACGAGTGCATCATCTGATGTTGTATAGGTTAGAAAGATAATGTCTTCTGTCTGGTTCTCTTGGACTGCCCTTCCCTGTCAGCAGCCACAAATACTCTAAATATGGCAAGAAACTTGCACCTTTTGTTCGGATTAACCTTGCCTTGGGTGATGTTCCCTCTCCTAATAAACTGCTGACAGTTGTCTCTGTGGCCTTTGCTTCACATCCTGTTCTTCCTGTTCTCTCCCTGATAGAGGCTGAGGCTCCAAGAAATTTTACTGTGCTTGCTCTGTTTATCTTTCTGCTTATGAAAATTGTTGTCAACTTTGTGCAGATCAGCTTCTACATGATATATATAAATTGCTCAGAAAGTAGTATAATGGGTAAGAGTTGCGTCGTCAGCCATTCAGTTGAGAAATTCCCTTCCTGTCCTCAAATGAATACACATAGGATGTCTGTAATTCCTGTGCAGTTCAGCTGATGCAGTCAAAAAAAAAAACCCCAGCACATTACCAGCAAAAAAATCAAAGCAGCACCCTCCTCCACCAATACTTAGTTATTTACACCTCTGAGAGAGCAATCACAATGTTAGCCTTTCTGTGATGGGGAAGAGCAGTTGCTTTGATGAAGAAGAAACAGAACCAGAAACTTTTGTTTCACACTTTTTTTTTTTCCCCCCTGTGGAATGCAGGGTTTTGAACATATTTTGGGGGAATAAGGAAAGTTGCTAACTTTAATAGCCATTGACTGTCATGAATTCTATCATATGCTTATTCCCATTCCACCGTCTGCTAGAAGGGCAGTCTGAATACATAGTTTTCAATGTGTTTTAGACCATTAAAGCCTTCTTTCTGCTCAATGGTTATTTGGCTGTAAGTTCTAGATACCTCATTAAATACTAAATTAAGAGGCCTGCTGCACCCTCTTGTTTTCTGAAATCAAAGCCAAAAATCCCAGGACTGTGAACATGACTCTGAAAGGCCTTTTTGACAATTTTGTGTAACAAAGCATTTGTGCAGTCTTTTTAATGAAAACCCCTCATGTCTGGAAGATATACCACATAGATGAAATGCATCACTAACCTGATATAAAATCACATTTTGGACTTTCCAAGGAGCCTTGGTTTTTTTTTTTCTTCAGATGCATCTGATTAGCTTGCTGCCTGAAATTGATTTTCCTTCTGTTTCAAGTCTTAGTAAATCAACAGTCTTCACATGTGAATAGTTCCTGGTTTACATTGAATTGAAGTTTTATCTCTGTCAATGTTTTAATTGCATAAATTCAGTGTATGAGGTGATAAGAACATTGTGCCTAATAAAACCGCAGGTAACCAGCTACCAAAGCATTTAGTCAGTTTCTGTACCTGTGCCATCCAATGCAGCTCTTCGGGATGTTGGTTTTTGTGTCAGCTGGGTAGTGGTGTGCTTGAGCTGACTCTTTTTTGGGGAAATGGAGGGGAAAAAACAAGTACAAGAAACTTAACTGTGGAGCAGATGAGTGCAGCATTCATTGTACAGCATCACTGAAGCTGCCACTCAAGCACAAGAACACATCCTGCTGGGTGCTTGTGCCTGGACTTCTTGTGACATTCAGATAGGAATTGCTTAGTGCTTTCTGCTGGCTGGTTTTACTGGGGGCACAAAAGTGCTTAGTTAACTTTGATCTGCAAGTGGAAAACCAAGTAATGATTCACATGAGTGTTTATAAGCCAGTAACAACACTACCACTTTTTATGCTGCTGTTGCTTTGACTTTATTCTCTTTATTAGGAGCCTTTTGGGACCCATTGATATCTGTTACACGTCTTGTAAAAGTCCTCTTACAGGTCATAAATATGCAGAGAACACTTTATTAGTTCATGGGAGGTCTATGAGTGACTTGGTAGCTACTCTTCTAAAGCTGGGACAACTTCTGTTGCTTTGTTGTAACTTTGAAAAAGTGTGTATGAAGTGTGAAAATCTATCCAACTATGTTAATCTTACTAAACACTTGTTATGTGGCTCCTGAGCCCTGGGGGGTATCCTTTCCCTTCCCCAGTATCATCTGGGACAGTATAATCTCTGCATCACTAGGGCAGTCCTCACAGACCATAAAGTGAAGTTTCCTTTTACTGTACAGGAAAAAAAAAGTGTAATTGTGTTGAGTGATATAAATTACGGCTAAAGAACTAAATAGGTTACCCTGAACATTATTAATTTGGGACAACTTACTCCGCGGGAGATTACTGTTGATTCTTCACTGACCCTGCTGCTAGTGCCATCACAAGAGAGGGCATTGTGGTGGTAGTGGAAATAAAACTGTAAATTTGTTTGTTTAAAAGCTATACCATATGTAGAGTTTTTATTTTTTGAGAAAACTCAGAATGTGTGATCTAGCACATTTTGAGTGACAACTAGCTAAGGCCATTATTTGCTGTTTCAGTCATTCCCATTTGGAATGTTGACTATCCATGTTGAAGTAACCAGCATAAAAGTACGTGTGCCTCTTTCTCAATTCCAAAAAATAGATTACTAAAACTGTCATTTTCCTCTCTAATATTAAATTCTGGTTCCAACAAATAGTTATATTATTTAATAATTGTGCCTAATATTGTGCCTTATTCTATTTTATGGGCATAAAAATGTAAGCGATATGTGACCACAAAATCAAGGTCTTTATGTTGTTTGCTTCACTTCCTCTTTGAGAATCTGCTGAGTAGCTATGACTTTTTAATGAATGTATCCTTGTATGAGTGCTAATATTTAGTGGTTTTGTAGCTTCACCTGTTCATGCCTAAAAGCATTTGGTTCTTGCCCTCGTATATTGTCCTAGGACAATTATTTACAGTGGATCCAATGGCACAATTCGGTGTGGTCTCACACCAGGACTGAAGCACGGCTTGCTATTTCTCTAACTGGCTTCTCTGTTCTTGCTTGCAAGAGAGAAATAATGTCGACCTGATCTTGTAATGCTAGCTCAAATTCCTCTGTGTGGCAAGACCAAGTGCAACAAGGGTATGATTAAAAGCTATTAGGCTTCTAAATATAAAATAAGAACAAGTAGGATGGGGTCCTTAGAGTTGAAAGGGGTCATGGTAGAAATAATAAAACATATCATTGCTTCAGGGAAAGTCAGTTGGGCCATTATTTGAAAATACGAAAACAAGGAAATTGAATGATGACTGAAAGGCTTGATTTGAACATAGGAAATTCTGCTTCCTTATTGAACTCAGTGTCTTAGAAGATTTTTTTTTTTCATTTTAAGTTAATATTTTTGAACTGTGTTCAAAACTAGGCTATATAAGGCTGCAAGATAAACCTTCAAACCACAAATCAACCTTTATCTGACTGGAAAGGAGATAAACATCGCCTTTGAGAAGCTGATCCTTCTTTGTCCATTTATAGGATTTTCTTACATGTGTTGTCAAGTCAAGTATTCAGCAGGATGCAGTAATGGCCAGATGTAGTACAGGACTAAAAAAGATGAATTCTACTGTGAATAAGGCTTGTCTCCTAAGCTAGGCTGAAAAAGGTGTTATCTGAAGTTTCTGAGCAGAATACATATTTTTTGCTCTTTAGTAGTTCATAGGTAGTGTGTGGTAAGCTAATAACATGCCAGTTTGTGTGGACTAGCAATTTGTTTATTCCTGTAAAGGGTTCTTGAATTTCTTATAATTAAAACTTAGATTTAAAAAAGAGAGAGAAACTTAACTTGAAATTATGCAGTTGACCTACATCTGTGTCTTGGCAGATTATGGCATCTGAGAGCGTAAGAATGGTAGAAATATTATGTTATTTCACTACTCCATTTCAGGGCACTTTTTGCCTGCTGTGGTGATGAGTGAGATGCTGAAGTAATTGAGGACAATCTCCATTTGGGAAATGGAGAAACGTACAAGTTGTAACAGAAATGTTCTAACTTCGTGTAATTGAGTCATTAAGGTAAAGAAAGAGGCCCAGTCAAAAGGCCTGAAACAAATTAGACTTTCTCAACTATTTAATCTCTTACCTGTGTCACTGTATTTTGATTTAGTTTTCTCATGCACTCTAAATCTCATGTTAAGAGCTGGCACTGATAGGGTTATATCACCTGTAAGCTGATAGGAGCCAGGTCATCCTTTATTTTATTAGTTCTACTCTGCACACTGAGGATAGCCAGATTACCACTTTGATATCTCTGGTTTAGCCACATCCTGAACTGATGGGTAATTAAGTGTATCTGGTTTTGTGTTGTGGATGGTGTTCAGACCTGTAGATGTGTCTGCTAGTGGCTTGTTTTGATGGTAGCATGACAGCTGGCCACAGAAGTGCTGCATCCATGACCATTTTGAAGCACCTATGATGTAGTGGTAGTGTCTGATGGTACTGTGGCATCCAAATGCTAAAACTGGAGGAGAGAATTTCTGGGGGTGTTTGTGGTAATAACAAGTTTTTCCCTTTTCTGAGCTCAGGCTGTGGCACATTAGTAAATAACAAAAAGCTCAGGAAGCGGGGGATGGTTTCCATAAGCCCTCACTGAGCAAAATTCAAGTTCAATCACTGGAGATTTTGCTGCTTTAAGCAGCAAATTCCTCCTGCAGTGCAGTGTGCCCCTGGGCTGGCAGCAAGAATATCAAGCTTCACTCCCAGTTAGCTTGCTTCGTACATCTAGACCTCCAGACATGGGAGCAAAAGGAGAGTGAAGGGACCAACAACTCCAAGTTACTGGCATCTTATTTTCAGCTCAACAACTTTGAGACTGTATTTCCTTGGGCTGCATTAATGTGTGGGCCTTCAGTCAATACAGAAATTTCTTCAGAGGTACTCTCTACTAGAGCTGGCTGAATTACTTGGACTAAATATATCTAACATTTTTAAAATAATTATTTGAAAAACTTCTAAAATACTGGTTTTCATGTGAAATGTTTGACTGGAATACGTTTGAGAGAATGCTGCTGACTGGTCATTATTGGATAATGACAGGTCATCTACCTTGAGAGTATTGAAAAGCATCATCTAATCAGTAGAAACTGATTTAAGAAAATGTGGAATGAATTTTTCCAAATACATTTTTAGAAAGCAGAGGTTCTGCAAACAATTATGTGACTTAAGCAAACATCCTGGGAAAACAGATCGTGAGCAGTCTGCAGATCTTACTTGGATAATTTTCCTGTGTACTCTTTCCCTCCTGCCCATTTGCTGACGTTCCTTCATCGTGGTAGTTCTTAAAACGAATGCGTAGTTGTTGTTTATATTAGCTGTATACTTCTGGGAGTAAACACACTCTGTATTGCTGAATGAATATACACAGTTTAAATCCAAAAAGTGCATTGACCTCCCCAGACTTTACCAAACCAGTGGGAGGAGGTAGTCTACAGAAGTTTGCACAGCTGTCTTTTTGGTAGCGCATTAAATTGTGTTGTGATGTACCCCTTCATCTCTTGGGGAGCTCAGCAGCACCTCCCTCCCTGATTAAGCTAGTGGCATATCAATCCCCACCACTTTCCTGTGCACTCAGGTTTCTTGCAGGTGTTCAGTGACTCTTCAGTGTATGTTTAGCTGTCCAGCACTTCACAGGTCAGTGTCCAGTCATGCACATGTCCGTAGTGGCTGTTACTGTGGAGTGGTAGAGCTGCCTCTTGAAACTCTGTGGTGCC
>WEIT01040831.1:16473-81947 GCA_013389985.1 Dryoscopus gambensis
TTACAACCCACCATGGGTTTGGTTCCATGAGGATTTGGAGCACCCTCACCAGTCTGCCCTCCTCAATTAGCTTTAAACACTTCATTGGTCAATATTTGTGTAGTGTATGTATAACTTCTGCCTAAAGTGATAGTAAAAGATGGCCAGTCTTCTTTTTCTTACCATTCTCTAGTGACAGACAGTGTTTTGTTCTGTGTCCCCTATTCCTTGAATTGCGGGCTCAATTATCCTGGAGACAAGGCCTTGAAAACTGCGAACTTCTAGCTGCTTCTTTGACTGGCTTCATTCTCTGTCCTCTCCAATGGCTGATGCTCTGCTTCTCCCCAAGTGTTTGCAATCATATTTAATCATTATGCTAATAACTGTACAGTGCAAATGGCTAATTTCTGAGCACATGATCAGTCTAATGAATTGACTGTAGCAATAGCAGGATATTCATTCAGCAGCAGGGATGTAGTGGTGTGCCTGAGTCTCTGTGCCTATGCACAAGACTTCTCTTCAAGACTTGTACTGTCTTTTAACCTTCCGTCAGGCTGCAGTGTTTGTGTTCAGATGCCCTTGCACAGGATGGAGTCAAGATCTCAATTTTGAGTGTGTGCATGTACAACAAGCCTGAGATGTGGTTCTGGTGGAGCGGCTGAATGATGGCATAGTTTCTTCTTGGGCCAGACTCCCTCTGCCAGTGTGCCCTGCCTTAATCAGAAAAAGTTTTGGCTGGATAAGGTTGTAGCTCAGTATAGGGTAAGCGCTGCTGGGACTTCTGAGGCCATCTGATGTTACCAACAGATGTAACTGCAGTATTTCATATCAGTCGTGGCCAAGGGTTGGGAGGCTGAGGGAAATCCATTTACAGAAACAATGTGCAACTTCCTGTTTGAGTTGTGTGTGGAAATAAAAATGGCAATGGAGAATTAGAGCAGCCTTAGCAATTCCATCTCTGCCTTGGCCCTTCCTTCCCACCCTGTTAAACTGGTAAACGTCGTACATGCTTGTGATTTGGTTGTCTGTCTTCTGCTTTTACTTAGTATATCCCAAATTGCAAGAAGTCTGTATCACTCAGTCCAAAATAGTAGCGCAGTCTTAGGAAACATGTGAGGAAATTTTTGTTAACTCGCCTTTTTTGCCTGAATATCTTAAAAGGCATCCACATGTGATGCTGTGGAAACTCAGTTTTTGGAAGAAGTTTGAGCTGAGGGAAGTCCATGATGCTTCTAAGCTTGTCCTCTGTTGATTTACCTTCTTGCTGAAGGGGTTTTGAGAACGGACAGGCTGCATCAGAAAGTTGAACCATTTTGTTCTATATTTGCCTTTGAAAACAAAAGTGAGGAACTTGTCAGATCCTAGTTGTTTTGGTATTCAAGGGACATGGGAGAGCTCTTTGCCGCAATAATACGTGGGAGGTAGTAGTATGGGTAGTAAGTGAACTGTAGAATGGAATATGTGTACTGAAAACTTTTAGATTAAAATCTATAGTGGCTGAGGATTGTTCCTGCCACCCTATTTTACTGATGGGCAGTGGGGACAAGAGGAACAAAATCGCCATTGGTGGTTTTCACTCCATTGGAGTAGCACCTCATAGTGTTGCAACAAAGTTCTTTGCTATAGCAGCTTGCCTATTTTTTTATAAAAAAAAAATCTTTTAAAAGTCCAGAACTTCAGTAGTTCTTTTTTGGACAAAGTGAAATATTCAACCCTTGAACATTTAGGAAATGAGAAACAGACATTTAATATAGGGTAAGCTGTGTTTGTGACACTAATCCAAGAGGTTTTATGGTGTAGATAGTGTGGCCTTTAGCCACATGATGGCTATTTACTTAATACTTGTAATTACCCCGGTGCAGTGCTGACCCAGCTGAAAACCAGCACATCTCCCACTAGCTTGTATCACTGCCATCAAATAACATATGATCAAAGAGGGATAGGGGTCACATTGTGCCTTGGGTGATTTGTAACCAGACTATGTCTGCAGGTGGCTAAAGAATACTCATCATCATTCCAGCATATGTTGTCCTTCTTTTGTGTGTGAGGGAAACAGTCTCTCCTAGAACTGTCAGCCTTAGACATCTCATAGGCCCTGAATTCATGTGGAGAAAGGGAGTGCTTGGGGGATGCATTTTGTGTATGTGTTTGTGTATGTCTATATATGGGGGGTTTTTTGCTGGTTTTAGGTCATTTGGTGGTTGGGATTTTTTTTCCAGAAAAGTGTGTGACTGAAAATTAATTCAGACCACTTTCAAGTAAATACATGTGATAAAGGAGAATGGCTTTTGTGTGAGTTTTGTTATTTTTTTGCATAATAATTATTTTGAAATATACAATAAATCCATTATCCCATCCATGTAGCATAACTTTTCTTATTGGAAAATATTTTATGTTTACTATTAGAGCTGATTAACTAAAGCACTGAAGGGGTGATGAATTAAGGTTAAGGCAGTATTAGCTCACTTTGTCTTGGCATTGGTTCTGTCCAGTGCTTTCCCAATTTGACTTGCCAACTTACAACTAAATGTGAAGTACTGGACTTTGGGCTTTTGTTGTTGTTGTTGTTCAGGCATAAGCATTCTGACTTGTCATTGTTACAGCTGTATCAGCTCCTTACCTCAGACAAACTTTCAGAAAATTCGGACTTGTTCTGTTGAGTTTATTTTTCATAGGCTTTTTTTAGATGGTTTCCTTTTCAGCCACCTGCAGTGCTCTTTGCAATTGCACATGTTCATCTCCTATGAAGTTGCTTTTTTTGGCACACAAAATGCTTTTCCTTTGACATACAGTTTTGTTCTACTCCCATGGTGGTTCTTTAGTGAGTCCAAACTACTGAAGAAGCCGTTTAATTTTTCCTTTCTGTTGTGTTTTCCTACAGTCAAAAATATATTTAGGTTTGTACGTTTTGTTTAATTCTAGACAAGTGCATTGCTTCCAGTAAGAAAAAGAGGGACTCAGTCAGCTACTTTAAAAGGTTGGAACTCTTATATGGAAGCTTTCATAAGCATGTTTAGTTTCTTTTTCTTCTTTTTTTCTTCTGAATTGGCTTACTCATGCATATCTTCAGGAATACCCAGCAAAAAAAAAAAAATGTTTGAAGTAACTAAAAATCTAATTTCACAGACTGAAATACTCTCATGCATACAGCTGGAATTTTGACTTTGCATAATCAAAAGCATTTATCTGCTTTTTGTGCTTTTTAGGGCTGAATACAAATGTAGCATGACTGCGCATCCCAGTGTTGTGCTGTCAAAAATCCATCAGATAGTACTGTTGAAACACTTCTTTTTTGATGTGTCTTCCACTTTAGAGACTGGTTTTAATCAGCAGCTGGTGTTAGTTAAGCACTGAAATGTCTGTTCAGTTCACTGTGTAGAACACTAGAAGAGAGAGGATGTACCTTGGTAGTTCTCTTACTGGAACCCTGTCTGGGTGAAGGGAAGGTGGTGGATCAGAGGAAGGGCTGAGTAGAAGAACTGACATTCAGAAAGGTGTTTCAAGTTACCAGTTGTTAATTTGCCATGTGTCGTAGTTTTGATCTGATGCGGAGCTGGCTCTGTACTTCCTGTCGTGCAGTGCTTGTGAAGTGGTGGGGTGTGGGGCTCAGCCACAGCTGGATCTCCTGCAGATACTGGGAACCATATTCTACAGTGATGAGGGATTTTGTGTCAGAACAAGGAATAACACCATGGAAGCTATTTCTCTCTCTTCCCCCACTCCTGACACTGGATGCTGAAAAGCCATAGACTTTAGGAGGCAGGTGGAGATAAATACCTTGTTTCTTCTCTGTGTTTTCCCACAGAGATCCACATTAGTGATGCATTTTTTTCTACCTATTTATTATACTCAAGCTCTTGAAGAAGGTATTGAACTAGAAGTTGCATTTGAAAGAAGAAAAGTTATCTAGAACACAAATTTGTTGTACTCCATATAAACATGTGCCACAGGACATTGTGCTTTTTTTTTAATGAATAATGTTCATAATGCACTTCTTATTGCAGTGTATGTACATTTAGTTTGCTAAAGTGGTTAAAATTGGCAGTAGGTTTTGCCATAGCACAGGAAGTATGATCTGTAACTCACTTGTGCATTTTCATTAGCAATTAAAAACAGCAGTGGAAGGTGTTTGACAGAGAAATCTTGGCAGTCTGTCACTGTGTGTCACTGCTGTGGCAGTGCTGCCTGTACCTGTGCCCACCTATACTTGTCTGTTCCTGGTGCTGCTGCAGGTGCACAGCTCCAAGCCCAAGCAGCAAAGCTCTTTGCTTGGCATAGCACAGGAAGTCTGGCGGAGCCAGGAATAGAACTTCAATCTGCTGTTTTCCAGGCTCTTGCTTCTAGCCACAGACCCATCCCACCTCTTCACTCACTGACATCCTGGCAGACAGCCGCCTCCTGCGTGCAGGGCCAGCTGCTTCTGCAGTGCTGTCTGACCTCCATACTCCAGATGTTTGAAGTTCCATTTCCCCCATGCTTATGTGAACTTTAGCAAAGTGCTTCTGGCATTTCACCAATGCAGCGGGGAGGAGGGAGGACTGTTGCCTTAACTGTTTTCTTTCCATAACAAGGGCCTCTCTAGAGCTGCTAAAAATCTCTTCCTCTGTAGGACTTTAACTCCATTTGCTTTCGGTTGCCATCTGCCAGTCTTACTTCCCACATCCCTCTCCCTGTTCCCAGAGATACTCTGCAGACCTCTCTTCCTTATGCTCTGTGTTGACATCTTCCTTTCAGTTGGGGAAAGTGGGGACCAGGGCATGAGGCTGTGATGAGACTTTCTTGTGTTTCTCCAAAGATGTTTTTCATGCATAGACCCTAATTTTGTGAGGTGGCATTTCACAGGTGAGACCTACTGGTTTCTATCAGCTGCCCTGTTTTGTCAATCAGCCTCCTGCATGAACATGCTTGAAGTAGCCATCGAGAGAGTAATGTGAGAAGCTTCTTTCCTTCAGCTCTGTCTGAGGGATTAATATGTATCCTCCATAGCAGTCCTCCCATTTGCACTTGGCACCTTGAAAGAAAAATCAGGCATGAACTCAAGTCTGGCTCTTGGACGAGTGGGCTGGTTTCTTTGCTCTGATTCTTGTCCTAGAATGTCATGTACCCACTCCCAGCCCCTCTGGTCTGTCCTTGCCCCGTGTCCCCTTTCTGCTCAGCTTCTCCAGCAAAATCCGTGACTAGATTTGACAATAGGGTATTCTGAAAAGCATCTATAGAAATAATCCTTTAGCTGAACAGGCCTCTCTTTTTCCTTTCCTGTGCTGTTGGATAGGTGTATGTGTCACTCCACAGGTTGCATGTTGGAAATTGGGGTCCAGTTAGGGTCCAATTCTCAGTGAATCCTAGTCTTCCTTTTGGAAGAAAGGCTAAAGGTGAGCTCTTCGTCTGTGGCTAGTAATCTTTAAGCCTATTTCTCTAGCTTTTGTTTTCAGTTTCTTGATTTTAACAAGGCTTTTTTTTGTTTTATAAACAGTTGCAAGCACGTGTTCTGTCAGTCAGGAATCAGTTTCTTTGTTAAGTATGTCTTGAAATTAATGTACGCCTTGAACTTGCGGTGAAACTATGTGCGCTATGGTTTTACATTCTGTGCTTCTGAATTCTAAAAACATACAGGAAGCAAACAGTCCTGAGTAAATGGGATGTCTATAGTATACTTCATTCCCTGACTATTTACCCCTCCAACTGTTCTGATATCCCAGAAAAAAAAAAAAATCTGTGTGAACGTTGCTGAAATCTGGTTTGCTTTATGCCGATGGCTTAAATCAGGGCCTAGATCCATAGGATTAAACTGACATATAATCTGTGTTCAGACATAATTGAAGAAATAGTGATAAACTGTCAAAATAAGGCCCACAATCAACACTTTTTAAACCCTCCTCTCCATTGGATGATATTAGTAAAGTGCATTGTTAGCACTGTGATTTTATTTGTTGTATATATTTGTATTTTATGTATAGAAATGTATTTTAAAAGTGTACATTTACATATGAGTTGCTTCTGGAAGTGGGACTTAGTATTTCTCTCAATATTTTTCCTTTGCTCTCTCTAGTGCCTTTCCCCCTCTTCTGGTGACAAACATTTTATATGAACTGTGAAAGTTGCTGTATATATCTGTGTTGATGGCCTTAGTTCATTGTGTTAATCTGTAAAAGCTCTTGAATGTGAGCCCTTTGTGCAGGAAAAGGGAGGTGCCATATCAGATTACATGAGATACGGCTTATCAGGTTTCTCTAGCCTTATACCTTAAGAGGCCTGGATTTACCAGGACTTGGGGAGATGAAGCATTCTGGAGAGCCTGTCCTACTATTGTCACTTGTCTGTGTGCTGAAGAGAATGTGTGAGGAACTTCCATCTATAAATCTACCAGAAAATACTGCTGGGTTTCCAGCTCTGGAAATACAACTCTTAAATCTATTTCAGTTGCCTCCTACATTGCCCGCATCACATAAAAAGCAAACACACAAGGTGAAACTCGGATGTCCAAATGCTTCAGAGTGATAGGAAACCTTACTTTCATGTTGCAAGTTCAAAAGGCATGGCAGGATATTCTGAGGATTCTCAAATGACTTTAGACACAGGTGTTCAGGCAGCTATTAGCCTTAGTGAAAGTTGGATTGAAGGATTGTTTATGTGAAATAAAAAAGTCTCGAAATCCTTAAATTCTTAAAGGAATTTGGGGAACTGGAAAAAAAAAATCTGCCTTTTTCTTTTCCTCTAGTAACTGTTGCTTGTTGCTAGCACTGGGTTTCTTCTGTGAATTGACTGATAAATTGACAGTGCTTTAGTAGACTTGATTCTAGTTACTGTCCAAGAGGCTGAAAATGTCTTGAAATCGTCTCTTGAAGAGGGGAATGGTAGGAAAGGCCTTTCACCTTTTTGTTGTGAAAGTGAAAGATAACCAATATAAAGCTTCTAGTATGGCACCTTTGTATGAAATTTGTTCAAAGCTAACTAGGGACTTGAATTTCACACAACTGATGGCTAACTGGGCATGATAAATGATTGCATCAGTCTTCTACCTTAGACACAGGATTGACTCCACCAGTCCCTAATAACACGGAAATACTTCAGTCAAAGTTTCTTTCAGCTTTTTTTTTATGCTTCTCATATGTTGGTAATTTAACCAGGTGTCTGTGCTGAAGAATTAGGAAGAGGCAAATGCTCACCAAACTGACCAGTTTTGGTCTGTAACTGAGTTGGTATGGTCACAGCTGGCGTATTTTAACAATTTCTAGTCAATGTAATTGACAGTTACGATTCCCAACGCCAGTACAGCCTCATATTTTTGGAGGAGATTCCCATTGAATAAATGTGTGTGCGCAGTGATAAACAAGGGTGACCGATGCCGGTTGTGCTGACGCTCTGCTCTCCGTGTCGCCCATGAGGCCAGGCCTGCTTAGTGCTTGGACTCTCCTAGACTAGAGATGGAAGTAAACGGTTTTATTTCTGTAGGCTAATTTCTTGAATTTCTCGAACAGTATCTTGGTGGGAATCAGACAATATGTAAGCAGTAGTTTCAAGTCAAATACTTGAGTTACTAGCACTTTCATCAAGAGTTAGTAAAATATATAATTTATAACATTGTGTAGATGTCTGATTGTACATGATGTCATAAAACCCGAAACTACTCACTTGTGCTTTTTCATACCTGATGTGCCTTGAACCCATAATTGATCTTTTCTGTAGAATATTTATTTGCAGGTTAAATATGTTCACATTTCCCTGTGTTGAACTTTCTTTACACAATAACAGCATAAAATAGTGCTTCCACTGAAGAAGTTAGCTGTCTGACTGAGCTCATTAAAGCTGGGGATTTCATTCTTTTTGTAGGTCACCCTGACTTCCTTGCAGGTGGCCTGTGCAATGTGCATTGTCCAGGTCTCTTCAGCGCCGTTACTCAACCATAACTCATTTATTTAAAAGGTCTTACTAAATACGCTTTCTTTCTGGAAGTAGCAGTGGAATAAATTTGTATTTCTAAAACAGAACAGGTTAATATTCCTAGTCTCACCAGTTTATTTTCATTTCAGGAGGCTTACTGTGTAAATTATATAGCAAGCCAATGGAGTCTGTAGTTTTGGAGACTGAAAGTAAGGGTTAGTATTAAACCTGGGTTTAGGAACAGATTGCAAAGAGTGAGGGTTTGGATTTTTTTTTTTTGTTTGTTTTTGTTTTATTAAGGGATGCCAAAAGCACCTTAATGTTTGTTTCTTAAGTTACATTTCCTTTGGCTAACACTACATTTTATAGTCTGGGTGGTGAGCTTGCAGTAGAAAATATTTGTGTTAAAAAGTTTTTAACATTTAACTATATGTATTTTACTGCCATGTATGACCAATTAAATCTGAAGCTGTGACTGATTTTTTTTGTGGGCAGTAGAACAGATACTACCTTTCATATCGAAACGTGAAGAAGTAAGCTCGGAATCCATACAGTTGTATCAGAGGTTGAGGAAGGAAACGAAACTTTCTCTACCCCACTCACTGTCCCATGCATTGCATAGTTTTATTGACGAGGTTCAGTCTGAAACCTGTGCCTTTGCCCAGTATTTTGTCACATCAGGCACAGTTTCTGCAGAACGAAGGTACTATATTTGATGGATTGCCGTGATGTGATACGTCAAATCTAATGTTCCAATTGACTTGTCTTTGACTAGAAGTCTTAGGGTTTTTTTTTCCGAAGCAATTCTTTTATCTTACACTACCAGCAATATCCTTTGGTTAAGAGAGTCTCCCTGGTTAAGAGAATCTCACTGTTCAGGTATAGAATGGATGAAATACTGTTCTCTTCATTAACTTGGAATTCAATGATGCAGTGTTTAGCATACAGTCATTTAAAGTTAGAAGGGACCAATAAGGATCACAGAGTCCAACTCCCTAAAGCTCAACCGTATGACTTAGTATCATCCAGATGCTCCTTGAACTCTGACAAGCTTGAGACCGTGGACCACTTCCCTAGAAACCCTGTTCCGGTGACCAACCACCCTCCCTGTGAAGAACATTTTCCTAATGTCTGATCTGAACTTCCCCTGGCACGCCTTCGTTCCATTTCCTCATATCCTATTGCTGCTCACCAGAGAGAGTGAGATCATCACCTTCCCTGTGCACTGGCCCCCCACCCCGAGGAAGTTGTCAGCTGTGATGAGGGTACCCCTCAGCCTTCACTTCTCCAGGCTGAAGAAACAAAGTGACCTCAGCCACTTGTATGGCTTTCCCTTGAAACCTTTCACCATCTTGGTCACCCTCCTCTGGACATGCTCTGATAGTTTGTCCTCCTTGCACTGAGGTGCCCCAAAGTGCACACAGGACTTCAGGTGTGGAGCAGATTCCTTTGGGGAAGAACAGCACCAAGTTTGTGCAGAACAGGTTGCCGAGGCTCAGGACATGTAATTACAGCAAGTGCACTAGGAAGATGGGGGTGGGAAGCAGTAGCAGGTCATGATGCTTGCTGATATGTCTTATGTCTGGGTTTTGTTTGTATAAAGTAATTGTAATCTATTCTGCTGACATTTAGGTATGTATAGCCCTGATGCCCTGTAATCAGGGCTCTACTTGCCTGAAATAAAGTGTTAGTGAGAGACCCAACCCTATATTTAACCACAAACTGAAAAGGCAAAGAAGGGAAACAATGTCAAAATTACAGAAAACTGGTGCCCATAAGAAGCTGCTTGGTCTTCCTTGTCTCCTTGCTTTAGAGAAATTGGCACGTTAAGGAAGCCTGTGGATTGTGGTGCTACATTCCTTCTTATCTGAGTGAGTTTAGGGACAAATTGAAAAGTTACTGGCTTGCAGCTCTGTGTGGCGTAGGGCATTTGTTTGTACGATGTGAAAGTTCTTAAAAGCGTTGCATGAAATGGCCTGAAAAGCTGTCATTAAAAGTGGTGGTGTAATCTTAGGAATTTTTTTTGGTTTTATTTGTTTTTTAAGAGCAAGGAAATGTCCTTGAAGTGACTTCCAGTTCTTCCTTAAACTCATGTAGGGGTTTGAGTTTTGGTGGGGAGGGGGGAGTTTTTTGATTGTTTTTTTTGTGTGTGTTGTTTTTTGTTTGTTGGTTTGGTTTTTTGTGGGGGGAGGGGTAGGCTTTTTTTTTGTTTGTTTTATTCTTTAACTTGTAACTTTCTGCCCTGTAGCTTAGTCTCTCTTTTGGGGAGTTTTACCTGATAGCTGCCACCATTTTCACAGTTGAGGGCTAGGAACCTGTTCTCTCCCCTAGCATTTGCTCTTACCAAAAGCCTGGCAGCTTTTTCCAGGTTGCTGGAAAGATTGCCATGGAGCACCACACAGTGCTTCTCCTGTCCCCTCTGTCAGGTGAGTGTGTGCTGTTACAGCTTCGTTCCTGAGGAACTGGGTAGGAGCAGAGTAGGAAACCAGAAGTGGAGTTTTCCTGCACAGCACTTCTGCAATATCAATTAATTTAACACAAATCTAAAGGGTATTCGCTTGGTGTAAATTTGTGGTGTTAGTGTAATGAGTTGTCCTGTCCTTCAGGACAGTCTGAAGTTGATGGTGCCTGGTTAGTGAAGTTGAATTGATTGAGGTTATTCTTTTTCTTTTATTCTCTGCTCTTTCCCAGCTGTGTGTGCATTTAGTGAGAGAATGGTAGCTGTGCAAGTATCTGGCTCATAAATTTGAGTTGCAGTGGTTCAGGAGTAAAAGGGTTGTAGAGCTTCGAATTGTTTCTCTTTTTCCTTTTTTATTTTAATACCCCCATATATGTGAGCTTTATTAAAATGTTTAGATATCCTAATATTAGCTTGGCCAGAGATACTTCAGTCTCTATTTATTGTAAATTGTTTGTTCTGGACTAGCAGACTCTAGCACATGGGTAGAGTGATATCTGCAGCACAGGATAATAAAAGAACAACTATTTGCTGTATTACTGCTGTGCTTCACTTGGCCTTGAGGCTGCTTCTAAGGAAGCAAACAGTTAAATTTTAACTCAACATCCTGTTCAACTGATTGTTGGGGGTTTTTTTGTATGGTTTGAAGAAGACAGATATTGGAGGCAGCTAATAATTAACAGTTCCTTCAACCTCCAAGCTTCTGGATTAGCTGGCATAGTCCCTGGCACTCAGTTGTAATGACAAAGGGGTTTGATGAGTTCATTTAAATTTGCTTCCCAAAGGAAACACATTGTGCTTTTGGAAGGACTGTCTTTTCCCTCTTCTCCAAAACAGTATAAAGCTGGGCTTTGTCTCACTGGATTATGTTGTCTATGAGTGAAAATCTCTGCCTTATTCCTCAAATTTTAAATTGTTATGTATTTGTTTATGTATTGTTATGTATTTGGCCAAAGATACCTGAAGCTGATCTGACTGCTTGCAAGTGCTTGTTAACCTGTGCTAACCCATGCCAGTTAGCCATACTTTGCTCCTCTCCCTCTTTGATATCTAAAAGTAGGTTTTGTGCATGAAATCACAAAAAAATCACTAGTTTAGCTGTCTTGTTACCATATCAGAACAAACACTCAGGGCTACAGACATCATGTGTGACCAGAGCTTTGAGAATGGTCTATTTTGGCTGTTACCTGGTATATGTGGCTTGTCTTTCTTGGAAATTAACTGTTGGCTGGCTGGAAAGCTTTGCTGTCCTACTAAAAATTGCTCGTGTGTTGAGTTTTTTGTCTTTTGAAAGTGAAAATCATTGCCTATGACTCAACAATAAACTTCCGTATGATCATCAAGCAAATAGATATAAATGAAAATACAAGAATGACCAATTGTTGTGTGCTTTGTTTTACATAATGTTCACATAAGACTTAATAATATGCAGATCTAAAAAAATCTCAGTAATTTCTTGAAGTAAGATGCTGTCTAGTAGCTCTGGCGGTCAGCCTGTAGCTGTGGGCAAAGCATATGCTGTGAGCCTTTGCATAGGGGTAAAACCCTGCCATGCTTTTCCGGCGCACCAGATGTGGTAGGAGTTGAAGTCTCGGTTGCTTTGAACAGCAAATTAGTCTCTTGCACAGGCATGTCTGACTGCCTTTCAGAATTTACCTATGTGTCCTGTTGCTGGCCCTGCGCTGTGGTACAGATCCTCTTTACTCTTCTTTCTGCTTTATTTGCCTTACTGAAGTTCGTGCAAAGACTTTACAAATCACTGCTCAATACTTAATTTTGGATTAGCAGTCTGATAAAATTAATATATGATCTTTTCCTGTTCTAAGAGGTTTTTCATTAACAGCAATTTGATGGCAATATTACTTATGTCAGTTTCCAAAGCATGTATGGTACACCATCTGTTCCTGGAATTTCTTATCCTCTGTTTTAGTAACTTACGGAATTTTCATTGTCCATTGCAGGGAGGAAAAGTCAGTTTCATGGATTACCTGCTAGAAAAAGATACATCTTTTTGTACTCTGAAGGGCTTTATTTTGTTTTGTCTTTTTTCTTTTGCTATCAGTGTTAAGAGAACTCTTAGTATAAAGATGCATCTTTGTCCCTCCACTGAACAAAAAATGAATTTATTAGTAACAACAGATTTGTTTTGTGAGGATGAAGTAGAAGCATGGATTTATTTCAAGGGACACTGCCGTATTTTTAAAAACCCTACTTTGAAATACTGTTCTATGTTTTTAAATTGATATTCTCAGCCTCCTAAAGTGCTATGTTATTCAGGGGATTTTAAAGTTGGTTCTTTTTTCCTCCTGTGCACTGCTCATGTATTGCAAAATATGAAGAGTTGCTTATTATTAAAGAGTTTTATAAGGTGGTTTAAGACCTGCTGTTATCATTGAACAGAAAGGTTCAGGTTGTGCAGAAAAACTTGGAAGAGATGAGCATGTAGCACAGCACTCATATAATTCTTTCAGCAAGATCAAGAAAACAACGAAAAAGGCAGAACTAATATGTGTGGTTTAGTCTCAAAAGGAAAAGAACAAATAATAGCTGCATTTGAAAAAATTAGACTAGTCTCATTCTTTAGTCTTCATTCTTTCATCTGTGAAATTGGCTGCAAGAGAAAATGTGGGTGCAGTGGGTGATATCTGATACTGATGTAGTGGTAAATACTTGATGTATATAGGATTGTCTCATCTGGAAAGGCATTTTTTTAATTCCTGACTCGGGGATTTTTCAGAGCATAAGCATTTAGAACAATAAAGCTTGTTCCAAAGTTTATTGGCATCGTTAATTAATTTATTCCAAATAAGCTAATGCAGACATACATATTTAGTGTCTTGCATTGCTCTGAAAAATTACAACTCTTATTTCTATTAAGATTCTGTGTGCTTCCAAAGTAAAAGAACCTTTTGCAGTATTGCAAGTAGTCTGTTACCTAGCTTTAAGCTGTGAAAACAAGCTTGCTTGGTATCACTGCTTTTAGGTGCTTATCTACCTGTATTCCGGCATGTAATCTGCATTGCCATCTATCAAAACTGTTAAGGAAGGGTTTATGTCTTTTTGGAGTCAGGAGAATTTAAGATTATTTGAACATATGCACCAGTTAATGAAAGAAACAGTTCAGCTGAAGACATTTCACAGTGAATGCTGGCTTTCCTAGAAATGTTCATTTCCTGGATACTAATCTTGCTTTTTTCATCTTGCCTCATATAGAAGTAGAAATATCAGCTGATTTTGTGGTTCATCTTTGACTTTGTTTCACTAAACAAAACCTTGCACATCACAACATTCATTTTAGATTAAACCATTTCTAGAGATGTACCTAAATGAGATAGGATTTGGGATGACAAGGATTTTTCTTTCTTTCTGAACCTTCACTGTTTTTTTTCTATGACAGCCTTTCCAGGAGGAATTGATGCTTATAGACTAAGATTTATTTTCCTCACTGGGTAAAGTGGTAGCTTGATAGGTTTTGCTCAAAGGGGCATTTTTTTGTCAGATACCATCTCCTTCAAAGAGATCCTGAGGTTCTAGTAGGTACTTAAACCAGTACATTCAATACTTGAATCTTGAAATAGGCTTCCTAGAAATGGGACTTCCTATGGCATCCAGTGCTTGATTTGCACTTGTTTTCCTTCATCTAGGGTTTAAGCAGAGGTTATATTGCATGTAGAAGAATGTGTCTGTTATGAAGCTTAGTTTAATTTTTCACAGACTGCTGGACTGATCTTTGTCTCTTTTTTTCCCTCTAATTTTTAAAAATAAAATGCAGCATATTTTATATTCCTTTACTTGCATCTCTAAAGCTTTGTTTTATTCTTTCAGTAAAGCTGCTATAAACAGTATGACTGAAACTAGCCCCAGTGCTGAAATTAGTCTCTCCCCGTGCAGACTCTCACTCTGATATGCACTGATGGCTTTGCTGAAAGAAATTACTGCACAGACTTCCCAAGCTTAGTCCCCCTCTGGGGCTCTGGGCAAATTGCTTAGCTTGTCTGTCCTGGTTTCCCAGCTGTGGAGTTGGAGTAATTTATTACCAGTGTCAGTCATAAGAACGCTGAGGGTTAATCTGCAAGGACTGTATCTGCATAGTGTCTTTGGCGTGTCAGAGCAGTAACGTATAATTGTAATTTTATTATTAATATTGGTTATTTCATTAAGGTGTAATTTTCTAACGAGGTTCGTGTAGATTAAACTCATTTCATCAATAAACTGGCATCCTTCCAGCAGCATTAACTCAGTTCAAACTCTTTGTCTAACAGTGAAGCCTAAACATGTAGCTAGCTCTGTAAAGAAAACAGCAAATGCCTAAAGAAACCCATACTTTCTTGTTTTTAATCTAGACTGTGGACATCCATAAAGAAAAGGTCGCTCGCAGAGAGATAGGCATTTTGACGACCAATAAGAACACATCAAGAACTCACAAAATTATAGCACCAGCGAACATGGAACGTCCTGTAAGGTATATTCGAAAACCTATAGACTACACGGTGCTGGATGATGTTGGCCATGGCGTAAAGGTAAGAACTCCTGGACACTTGAGGACTCCACATAACACAGACCAGGAGATAGGGTCGGGGCAGAATGTAACTGATACTAAAATGTTTAGTTCCTTTTTGATAGGAAGGATTATGGGTGTGATATGCTCCCACATACAAACATTTCAATAACAAAATGGACTGTTTTACAGTGAGGGTTTTTTGAGCAATATTTGCCATAACCTTGTGACTGTCAGTGATAGTCATGGTGTCAGAAAATAATGACTCATGATGTTAGGCTAATGACTTGTCAAAAAAGGCATGACTGACTTTTAAAATTATCACTACTTCCTCCTCTAGATTAAGTTGTCACGGCCACTCAATTTTTCTTAATAACTAAAGAAATAAAGGAAGTAATCTCTTACAGGGAAATTGGCTGGTGGGGTGGGTTTTTTGGTAGTTTGCATTTAAATCTCAGTGGCATTTGATGTCTTACTCCCATTGGGCAGCCTAACTTTCCTTATCTCTAAACAAAAGCCTTGATAAATTACTGTCTACCTCTCTTGAAATGGTTGTAGTTAGAATGAATTAATATAACACCATTTGCTCCCTGGTCATCTTTTTATAAAAATGTCTTTGTATCCCTCTAGACCAGGCGTTTCAGGTACATTCAGTTTGCAACAATCTACTCCCAGATGGCATTTATTCAAAACCTGTGTAACTTCTAAAGCTTGGTATGCTCTGGTCAGTCAGTTGTGCAACTGTATTAGCCCATCCTGTGCCCTTTGAATCGCTGAGCTCAAGGGACAGATGTTTCAGAATGACTTGGCACAACAGAGTACCAGGGTACCTCCTGCTTCGTGGTAGCCCTCCAAATGCCCACAGGAGTCTAATTCCAGCACAAGTTAGAAAGCAGTTCTATACCATGACAACTCTAGACTATGAATTAATGTAGTGACTTTAGACTACCTGATTTTTTTGTTCTGTTTGTAGGTGAACCTGTATTAAACCTGTTAACTCTTAGGATTGTTTTACACTTATAAATTAAGCCAGTCTTGATGAATAACAGTCTTGTGTAGAATCCTGGCAGATGTGTTCTGAATTGCTATAAAATAGAAACACTAGAGTCAGAGAAATTGATGATTTTTCAGTATAGCCTGCACTTGAGGAGAATGTTCTATGAATAGACAGTACAGGAATTCAGAATCAGGTTATTGGTTTCTGCATTGAAGTGTTCCAGGGATCAAGTGCTGTAGAAGACTTTAAAGGTAGAATAATTACTGTTAGTCTCTGAAATTGATGCTTTGCTGAACTACTCGCATTGTGCAGACTCAAAACAGGTTGTTTGATCCGTGAAGGCTGAGGTTATTAAGCCTTAGGTGTTGCATTTTCCAGTATCACTATTTGCTTTTGGGAGTACTGCTGTCTATATTCATATGACCCTCTCTTTTTAGTGGGTGGAAATGAGGTGCTGTTTACCCATTTCTAGGCAGTTCTTATGGAATGGTTTTAGTAAAGGTTTTTTTTGAATGTTAGTAGTTTATTCTATACTAAAAGCTTGGTCTTTCCAGAGGTAAAAAAGCCTCTAGTAATAACCAAATTACCAACTCAATTACAAGACAGGTGCAAATTATATCTTGATAGTGTTTCTTTGAGTGACTTGCCTAAGTCTGTTTTACAGCTGTGAAAGGCATGAAACAATTGGTATTTTTATGTAGACTTGTTACACAAATGAAATAAACTGCCAGCCAGACCTCAGGTATGCAGTTCAAGGTGGCTGCCATGCGTTAGAGACACTGTTGAAAAGAGTGTGCTGAGTTAGTGAGTGACACAATTCAATATTTTGGCCATTTTATTACTTGGGTTCCAAGAGTGTGACACAGATCAAGGCTCTGAAGGAGGTAGCTTACTTAGTCACCTAGATGTAGGTGGTGTTACAAGAAAATCAAACCAAAACAACTTGAGAAGCTGGATCAGGTCCTGTTGGAAGTCAGCACAAATGAAAGATGATGCTGAGAATCTGAATTGCCTCTTGAATCTACAGTTAGGGGAGAGCATACAATAAATGGAATTACCAACTCTGTCTTGTCCAGAGTGGTCTTAGAAGATGCTTCAGCCTCTGTTAAGTCTTATTTTCTTGAGCAAAGATTTCACCCCAAGTTGGACAGCAATATGTCCAATAAGGCCTTAGAAACCATGTTTTTCTAGAGAAAAAGAAGTTTGAGGTCTGCTTAGAACAATTGTCAGTTTTACTAACTTGCAAATCCTTGAATATTTTCTGCTGTAGCAAGGGTCACTAAAATACAGTTCAACACATACATTGGCATTTAAGTATTAAATAAAAATTATATAACACTTTAAAATCTGTAGATGGCAATTTATTGCTGTTAATGGGACTTTGTTCTCATGTAGGATTTGATAAAGAAACATAAAGGAAAAATACAGGGAGGGGAAATCAAAGATATAGACTGGATTATACCCTGTTTCTGCTTTTATTTATTTAAATATTAATCCTAGGAAAAATTTTGTTTAAATATGCAGTATATTTTATGGGGTGATCCTGAATTGTTTCATATGAAAGGTGTAGATAAAAATAATATCTCACAGAGTTAAATAACAAAATTAGGGAGGTGTATAATCCTCAGGGTAAATGCTGTCTTCACCATACATCTTCCATCTGAGCAAATGCAAAAACACCTCCTGTGTATACTCACAGCTAGTTTTCTTTGTCTCTGCTTGTCGTGGCTGTGTTGAAAGGATGCAAAAGCAGATGCATGTGCTTGGGGCATGGAGAAGGGCTCTGCATGCCTCCCTCTGTCTCACACGCATGCAGCAATTTCTGTGGGGGCAGGTGAGGGTGGAGGTGGCAGTGATGGGTAAGCAGCTGCTCTCTGTAGCAGGTTTCCTCACTGATGGGAGACACTTCCTTGGAAGGCAGTGCTCTTTCCTTCTCCAGCACGTTCTTGGTTTGAAAGCTTTTGTAGAGCATGCAAGGATCACAGAGGTACTTTCTCCTTCAGCTTGAAACCTCCATGGCAGCACCAAAGTGCCCCAGCTGCTGCGTTCCCTGCCCTTCCTCTTTGCAGGAACAGATACAGACAATGTCTCCAAAGATTGCTTTTTTTAATATCTGTCCCTATGAAGCCAAGGCTAGCATCAGTCAAAATCAGGAGGGCTTTTAAAGTAGGTTTGCTAGCAAGAAGGCTTTCCTTTGCAACACAAATATGTGTTGATGGCTCCAAGAAACACACAGGGAAGCATTTTTGCTGGTCTGTTAAGTGGTTGCTCAGCTGTCACCCTCTGGGCACAGGGGAATGTAGCTAAAGTAATTCTTTGTAAACAAGAGTAACCGTCGTTATCTACCTTCCTGTGTAGAGCTTGGTTTGAAATTATTAGGCAGAGGCTACTTTAACATTTCCTTCCTCCTCTTCTCCTTTTCTTGTGAAAGAAAAAAAAATACCGTGCCAGCAAATAAATAGGTCAAACACAATTACTCATACAGAAAATCCTCAGTTTAAGAGTGGGGAGAAGGAGGAAACTTGGAAGCTGCCTTAAAAACCTTAAATTTGCCCTTGAAAGCTAAATTCAAATTGGTCTTTGAATTTATAATAATCTTCTTTTTGAATAGAAGGCAGGTGGAATTGCAGCAATTTGTAAAATGGCAGCTAAGTGGGAAATTGAAGTGATGATGCCTTATGGTAAAGGCAGATAAATGTTGAATACATGCCTAATTGAAATGCCTAATAGCTGTAGTTGGATCAAGTTAATTTTATGGAACTAATAGTTCTTCAAAACCAAACTTAAATTGTATATGAAGATTGATCACTTTTCAGTTTAATTTTAAGGAAAAAGATTGTAATTTCGTCACCATTAAAAAATTTGCATTTCAGCGCATGAAAGCTGTAAGAAGCTTTTGAGCCCAGAAAGTCAAACAGGAGTTAAGCATTCAGAAATCTTTCTCAAGGAAGTAGAAGTTGGAAGGACTCCCTTAAAGTAGGGCTTGGGCCAGAACTTGACAAACACTAAGCTTAGAGAAAGGAGGCTTGCTCTTACCCTTGTGCTTCTCAGCATGTCCTACTTGTCTGCAGTCTTTATGCTTAATCTGTGTCAGTGCAAAATGAAAATGCAGATGAGATGCTGATGTGAGAGTGAAAGGCTGCGTAATCGTTCCTACTTATCCTTTAGGATAAGACTGTTTATGTGTAGCCACTGGAATATTAAATTTTAAATAATTCACTCTAATAAAACCCAAGTGAGATAGGGATCCTGAAGTGGAGCTGCTGCTGCCTTTGTCCTCTTACCAGCCTCTGTCAGACATTCACGCTTCAAAGGATGTCATGTTGCCAATTTCATTAATGTCACATCATCCCTCTGGGGTCACGGCCAAACAGTAAATATTGCTGTAGGGTAAAGAATGCTTCTCTGGGGGAAAAAGGAACTTCCTGTTGCCAGCTCTAATGACTCTGTTATGAGTGTTAACAAAGTGTGCTTTCCATAGCACACTTGCTCCTGGAAATTCAGAAGTGTGCCTAGTGTCATCTGATATAATGTAGGTTTCAAGCCTTTTGGCTTGCAAAAGAAACACAAAACTGAGAGGTCTCTTTATTTTCTAATTTTCTGATTTTTTTTTTATGCTAGCCTTACTTCATTGTAGTTAGTTTCAAAGTCACCAACTCAACTGAAAAATCTTGAACTATTTAAAAGCATTAATCTAGGTATCTTTCTTTTAACAAGACTACCGAGTGCTGAGAGAACAATGTTAAGTTTGTCTGTCATCCACAACAGGTTTTTGTATGCTAATGCTTTTTAATTGGAAAGTTAAAAAAAAGAAAAAAATAAAGGAGAGAAGAATACTCACAAACTACATCTGGTTGCTGTTAACAGAAGACTAATGACTAGGTTGCAAATATTAGTAGGGGAGGTTAAAGTAGGAGAGACTTACCACATATGTTAAATTTTTAAAGAAGTATTAATTTGAAAACTTAATTTCCTCAAAATAATCTGCTCCACTATAGATTATAAGGAAATGAAGAACAAATAAAAGCTTCTGACCCATTCTGATGAGTAAATTGAGACACAGGAATAATTTCTTTAAAACCGCACAAAGCTAGCGTGGCAGAAGTGTGTTACCCTGAGTGTCTGACACCCACATACAGTCTGCCTGCTGAACAACATCTTTGATTACATGTTCTACCAAATTCCATATCTTGATTTCCGTAAGGAAACCGTGTTCTAGGCTTGATGCTTTACTGTATTGTTTCCTCAGGCATCCCCTGCCTTCATGTACAAGCACCTTTCCAGCTTCTGCTTTTCTTGCTCTGTTTCACCTTGTGGTATTTCAGAACTGCCCCACTGATGAGACAGAAAGCAATCTTGTACAAAACTGCCTAGCTGCACACACATAATAGCATTTCAAAAGGTCTTATGGCCAGCTACCTTTCTGTAGGGACATTCTCCCATGACTAATAAAGGAGGTACCTTTTTTAGTAAAAGGGAGGTTGACTAAAGAGTCAAGAGTGACCATGTGGGGTTTTTTCTGTTGTGGTTGATGACTGGATTTACTGGTCAAAGCTAGCAGATCTTAGGCTGATTATTACTTTTAGAGACCCTATGTATAAAAGTTCCAAGTTTGCCACATACTTTCAATTCATGGAGATCAGACTGGGACCTTTTTAAACCCTTATTTCCGTTGAAGAGCATTTATATTGGGTGGTCTTTAATGACCTCTTTCAGCCATCCTAGATATGGCAGAATATAGAGTGAAATTGGCTTTTTAACTTCAGGAGTCAGAGAAATGAGTGAATACAGCAGGGGAAGTACAACCAGCCTGCATAGAGATCTGAAGTTTCTGCACTCTGCAGTTGAAGAGTTCATAGCTGAAATATGCAAGAGAAACTTGCTGAATATCAGTATGATGAGAATTTTGCTTCTGTGTGCAGGTGGTCTTTTGTGTGCTCACAGATAAATTTGCTCACATAAATGAGTTATTTGCAACCATCCCTACCCCTAGTTTTCCAAGCACAGTTTATAGTTCAAATGATAGCTTTATAGTTCCCTGAATCATGACTAATGTTCCCCCATGACTTGTTACTTGGCATGAAAACTACTAAAAGCGGTTAGATAGCTGCCTCCTGAGGCCAGCCAGCGGAGTCCCTCAATGTCTGGACATCCTTTGGCTATCAGTTGGTACTTCTGATTTCCTCACACCCTTCCTTTTCATGCCATCCTTGCCCTTGTTCCTTTGACCTCAGTTACAGCAACCTGCAGTACTGTGTTTGGCAGCAGGTGTTTTTGTACTCTTTGGACTACCAGAACTGAGTATGCTGGAACTGCCAAAAGAGTTGCCTTAAGCAAATAAGTCTGTTGGTACTAGCAGTCATTGTTTGTCCTTCCAAACCAACAGCTGAAGTTCTAAAGTCCAGGTGCTCTGAATTCCTGGCATCAGCTACAGGAGCAGCCTCAATTTTGGCTTTGATAAATGCCTTGCATGGCTGTTGCAAACACCTGTTCTGCCCGTTGCCTTAATTGCTTTGCTTCTTTCCAGCCCACTGCTGGTTCTCAGTCCTGGGCCAGCCTGCTCTCCCATGCTGCACAAACCCTGTGGATGTGTTACTGCCCTAGCTGTGGCATTTTGGAAATGCAGCAGCATTGTCTCCTATTTCTTGAACCTCAGACTGGTTTCTTTCTCTTAGTTTTGTGACAACCCTTAAAGCTTTATCCAGGACTGCCACATGCTTTTTGGGTTTTCCCTGGAAAGGCAAGATTGTTCTGCTTTCTTCTTTAAAACATGATCTGCCATATCATTGCAAGAAACCCCAACCATACTGCTGCCTACCCTGTTTCCTTTTTGGGAATGTCCTGGTCTGTCTAGTTCTCACCCTCAGCATCACAAGCATCCCCAGCAAGCCTACAGACTGTTTTTGTTCTGATGTGTATCATCCGGGATGCTAGTATCAAGTGAAAACTGTCTTCTGTGTGTGCAGTAATAGAAGCAGCAGGAAGAGAAGGGAATCATGCTCCTCACAGCTTCTGCAGGAGTTCTTAGTGATGCTCTTCATTTGACTAAGCTTTTTTCCTTTTGCACCTCCTGTCTCTGATTTTATACCCTCTTAGAACAGTCTCTTCCCTCTTCAAGCTGTGAACCGTATGCATGCTACCACTTCTCATGCCCTGCATCTCCCTCCTTCCTGGCTCTGACCTTCTGGGTATGGATCAGGCAGTTGGTGATGGTCATGTTCTGCCAGCAGGCGGGCTGGCCTAGAGGCATTTGTAGAGAGATGCTTGCACATACATTAAGCACATACCTGCTACTCCTTTTGGTGTTCTGCCATTTTTTTCACCTTCTTCTTCAAATCACACTGAGTCTAGACCCTGCTGCATAAACTGTTCTCAATTCCAAGCAGGTTTTTTAAATTGCTTAGAAAGCATCACATTTGGTTTTCAGACCAAGAAATGCAGCAATGTCAACCTCATAAGCTCAGCCAATAAATAAAAAAAAGTCTCCTCCTAATTAATTAGCTTGTTAACCATGATTAAATAGCCATATGGTTCATCTTGGTTTGCTTCATTTGCTTTCCCCCCTTACTTAGGTCTTTTGGATCAGGAGTTGCTCTCCTATGTGAATCCTAGTTCCTTTTGTGTTCTGGCCTTCTGTTTTCCTGCCTGTATGAGCCTTGTTTACATTGACAGCAACAGAGAGGACATCTACAGACCTTTTTACATCTAGAAAGCAGTATGGCAACAGTTTCTAATTCTTCTGAACAATCAAGTGTGTATCTGTCTGTATATTGTTTAACTGGTAGCAAAAGAGGCGAAGCTCGCCTGATGTGATGCTAGAGATAGGAATAAAGGTCAAGAGCTGTCGGACTTCAGATAAATGTTTAGTGTACTTAGCAGCAGAAAGGTTTGAAATAAGATTAACTGAATCATTGCTATTTGTTGACATTCATACTGTCACTGCAGTGGAGGCAGAATGTAGCAGGGATTAGGAGGGGGCTGGAAGTACTTGCCATAAATGCTGAGTGACACTGCATAAGGGAAGGAAAGAAAGGAAGCTTTTTGGTTTTATATTTTTGAGGCAGGCAAATTTAGTAGCTAGAGGCTGGATAAGACACCATGCCGTCCTTCCTTTTGAGCCTTCAAAAAAGTTTCTATGTCTGCTGGGGAAGGACAGAACCAAGAGTTTCATTTTTTGGTCTCCTTTAACAAATTCCTTGTATTATGCCATTGCTGTTGGCAGCTGGTGAAGTAAGGGGAAGGGTCACATATTCCTGTGAGAAGAGAAAGCAAATTTCATTACTAAAGGCCTGTTTAAAAAATATACTACTTGGAAGAGTATTCTGGCATCTTGGAAACAGAACCCGCATGTTTATCCATTAAATAAGTATGTGGGGACAGAGGTGGTTTAAATGCTTGTGAACTCTGCTGAGGAACTTCTGCCCAGGCTCAGAGTAAATGGGTTGACCTTCAAATTTACTTACCAGAGCTAAACTTTTTCATCTGAATTTTGGAACAGTATTTATGTTCCTGTTCTTGTAATATAAATAACTTAAGGGTAGTGGCTTTCAACCTTGTTTGATTTGTAAACCCTAGCTATTTTTCATTGGTTTTGCAGACCCTGTCAGAAGTCTCAAATGCATGTTTGCTGTATAGCATGTTTTAATTACTTTTTTTACTGAGTTCATGGATGCCTTTAAACTAGTCTGTGTTTCTTGGAGGAGGAGAAGAAGATGGAAACCACAGTTTGAAATGCTCTGCCTTAGAAGGCTTGTTCTGGAAGTAACAATTTAATTCCAAACAACCTCAAAAAAAGCATTGGAATTATTTTGTTTTGGGGGGTTGTATTTGTTGTTGTTGTTTTTTTTTAATTTGTGAAATTAGCCCTTTTAAAAATAAGTGTCTATCCCCCTGTCCTGCTCTCCCCAAAAATGAAAGGACTTGGCTTGAGTTTATTTAAAATGTTACATTTTCCTCATGAGGCCAAACTTTTATATTTTTTTCCCTCTACAATCACAAAGGCTGTTAAAATGATACAGTGGAGTCATATAATGACTTGATTCTAAGAGCTAAAATTTCAGAATAACAATCATTATATCCCTGCCAACACAGTTTTGAGCAGCTAGCATTGTGCTGCCTTGAATTGGATTTCAATCAATAAACCAGAGGTGAAAGGCACTGCTGCTCATCCTGTTTGAAAATTCCCTTTTCTTTATTTACCATTCAGTGCAGCAGCTAGGATTTCTTGAGAACATGTGAAGGTTAAGTGTCAAAGCAACAGACCTGTCGATTCTGTCCATATTGCCGAAACTGTGGTTTTGTGAACGAATACTTAAGTGCATATTGCTGTTGAGATAGCACTGACTTGGGTTTGGACTTGAATGGTCAGCAGAGGGCTTTTCCACCCTTTACTGCCCATGAGAAACCTGGCAGACATACCTGGCAAAGCTTAGCTAAACTTAATTTTGACACAAGTGCTTTTCCTGTGGTCACTTTGTTGGACACAGAATTTTCAATAACTGACAAAGCAGAATCTCTCTTAGTGTACTGGGATGAGGTAATTATCAGTAGACACAAATGATTTCTTTAAAATGTGATTATCTTTAGTTTAACCTGTCCTATCAGTTGTGATGGATCTGCCATTAATTTCTGCCTTTTCCCCCCCTTTTTTTTGCCAACGTTAAGTGGCTAAAAGCCAAGGTAAGAAGTGTTATTTCTCCTTTGACCCACAGTGCCTCATGTGACTGATAGTAGAGGCTGCAGAGCCATTAAAACTGAAAGCTAGCGCTCTTACACTCTCTTCTGCTTTCCATAGGATATTTCGATTAAACATGCTATACTTTTTTTTTCATTTACAGCATTTAGTGTGTCAATATATCTGTGATACATTGACATCCGCATTTATACATAGAAACATTAATTTCTCTAACACATATAGTGCTTTGCTCTGAATTCAGTAGATGCCTTGATTCCCTTCACTTACATTTTTTGCAGGAGACTTCCCAGACAACCTGAATGGCTCTGCTAGTCAAATAGCAGGGGCAAATTGAGAAATTGTGGGCCATGCTGGCTGTATTGCACTGTCAGTGTTGAAGTTGGATTTACATTATTAACATCCGAATTGCAATTAATACAAATGTGGCTTCCTTTTAAGGAAAAAAATGATAGAAGATATTTGTGCACGAACCTGTCAATTGCCTACCTTTCTGATGTCTGTTGTAAATTTATAGTGAAAATAACATTAGGCTTGTGTTTAGACTCTTTATATTTGCTGGTGTCTGTCTCACGTGTAGCTGAAAACTTGCTGTTTGACAGCTGTCTGGGAATTCTCACTTCATACTCTTACACTTAAAAAAAAAAGAAGCTGTCAGTAATAGAGCTGCGCTGTTATAAAAATAAAATCATGTTTTCCCTTATTTCAGCATGGAAATAACCAGCCTGCAAGAACTGGCACCTTGTCAAGAACAAATCCGCCTACACAAAAACCACCAAGTCCTCCCATGTCAGGCCGGGGAACTCTGGGGTAAGAATAGACTGCCTAGTCCCTCCTGTGTATTAGAAATTTTTAACTGTGCCAGTGTTGACATTTCTTAAATTCATGGATAGGTGGCTATTCTGATTGACTTCAGCAAAAAAATCACAGTAACATTTTCTGTATAAACCCTTTCAGCTGCATTGACTCTTGTTTTCAGGATGACTTTTCAAAAGAACTTTTTTTCATGGGGAAGGATTTAATATGGGTATGGGCAGATGAGCAGGCTATTGTTATTCCTGACTTTTGGGGAGAAATCCCTAGTGACAGAAAAGAATCTTAAAGTTTTAACTTCAGTGGGAGAAAGGTTTCACTAGTAAAGTTCTTGTCTACTCATTTGTCAATATTAGAAGAGCTGTGAAGTGGCAGTTCATGCTGTATTTGTTGCATTATCTAAGTGAAATTTATGGCATTGTGAACACAGTGGCAACACTAATTCTTGCTGGCTTGTGCATTTTTATTTTTATACTTAAATGAGGAAGGATTTTGCTATTCCAAAGTCCCACTGTGAGCAGAGTTCCCTGCATCTATTGTGTTGCTGTGGACCTGTGGGGAGTGAAATCTGCTTATCTTGGTGTGCCAGCAAGTAGTTGTTGCTAGAGACCAAAATATTAATACTTAAGAAGCTCAGTGCACGTGCCATATGGTTTTGTCTGTATAACTATGCAACATCTTCCAAAAGGCATCCTAAATGACCTTCTACCTGTTTATCATTCTCAGCCTTCCCTTTGTACTGTGGGGGACTGAGGCACTGTAAAGCTGGCTGACATGGCTGTGTTGGCTTCAGGTATGTTGTCTCAGAGAGGCAGGAAGCTGGAAAAATGAGGAATAATGAGATGGAACAAGGTGAAGATCAGGAGCAATGATCAAGGAAAATTAGAAGCAGCAACTCCTTTTGTTGAAGACTTAGTGATTTTTAATCCCCATTTGATGCTTTGGTGGTAGTGTTTGCCACATATTCCACAGAGAAATTAACCTAGACTTTTCCTTAGCGTGTTTTCTGAAAATTCCTATTGCTCAAGGGCGTGAAATCAGTATTCCAATTGTGTCTCTTATCCCAGCTGAGAGAGTTGTTTATCAGCCCAGGGAACCTGGGCAGCACTTTCATGTCCTCTTGGATGCTTGCTAGTGAAACGGCAGCATTGATGTACCGGTGAGCTGCCTCTCCTTAATGCTCCCCCCTGAACAAGCCAGAGCTGTTTGGCTGCCGTAGCTGATGCCTGATAAGGATTAATCAGCTGAATGTCATTTCCAGATGAGCTTGACAAGTGGCAGCAGTTGGTTGAGGGGGAGGAATAATGTGGGTTTGTAAGAGAGATTTCTATCTGCCCTTCTTGTTCAGGAAGTACAGCTCTTGTCTTGAGCAGCCGTGTTCTGCCAAAGCATGAAATATCACAGGCATGACTTACCCTAATTTATGCAGAAAAAATCGCTAGAAACCACAAGGATGCTACTCTTCTCCCTTTGATCCAGAAAACAGAGATAAGTATGTAAAACCCGAATGAGCTTAGTGTGTAACATCAGCCTTTAAGTAGGTGCTGCCTGTTGTGCAGCTTGTCCCTCCGAGGCAGGACTGCCTCAAGGAATATTGTGGGGAGGAATCCTGCATGGAAATCACACAGAGTGAAAAGCAAAAGAGGCTGAAGTAAGCAGGGGTCTCTTCACAGGACCAGGTAGAGATTGTGGAAATCACTGGATGCTCAGGTTGGAAGTACCATGGAAGAAGGAGTGAATTGCTGGAGCTGGATGTGGCGGGAGTAGTTGAAGTCATTCCTTGAGGATCCTGGAGCAAAGCAAGGCCTTGGGCTCCCTGCTGCTCTCCCTGGTGGCAAGGGCTCTCAGGATCACCCTGAAACATTGGGGGACAGTGAGGTGGGAAGCTCTGAGCAGCGTCAGGAAACAATGTTTTTGTCTTCCATCCATAACAATTTATTATTAAAACCTCTCAAAGAAAGAAGTGGAAGTACTGTAACTGTTTTTATGTACTGCAGTGTTTGTAAATTAGCTTGTCTATATGAGGAACTCTAGATGATTTTAGTATGCGGGGTGTCACCACCTATAGATCTGCCAAAAGAGATCAGTTGTGAAAAAAAAAGAAATTTTGTATTCTAGTTGTAAGCAATAGAGATCTAAAGACTACCAAATAAAATGATAAGCAGGGAAGACTGTTAATGTGCTACCAACTGAAATAACCTTGAAAAGTAAGTTTAGTACTGTTGCTTTTCATAATGTAGAAACAAAGTCACTAAGTTTCTTAAAATACCAGGAAGCAATATAACTTACCAACTCAGTTATAACCAGTAATTGAACCAATTATTAAATGCCAGCAGTTCGATATTTTTGGTTTTGCCTTGCTCTGATGCATTGCCAGATTCTGTGTTTTGCAATGAATCTCTCACTTACGGGTGAGAATAGAAGAGCTCTGCGATTTAGTACAATAAATGCACTGTTCTTATGGCAGTAATGGGTCTGGTAAACAGATCTCGAAAGATCCGTGTTATATTTCTGACTTGACACAGTCTGCTAGGTTGGAATTCTCTAGGCTTTGCTTTCTTGGGCCACAAAATGGAGACAATGAAGCTCATCTGTGAGGCACTTTCAGATCTGCTTATGTGAGATGAGATTGCTTGATTACTGCGTGACGCAGTGCTCCTAGGAAAAGCACTGGTGATTGCAAATGTCACTTGTTCTGTGAATCTTGATTCAGCCTTGCTGATGTCTTAATGAGGTTAATACCTTTAGCCAAGAATACTTTTGGAAAGGATTCTGATGGGAAGGGAAAGTGGGGAGGGGAGGGAAGAGGAAATTGGTGCAACAGAAATTTTTCATGTGCTGACAGGTAACCCCAGAGTGTTAAGCAGATGTAGCTATTGTGTGTTAGGTTGCTCAAATAATGTATTTTGCATCGTAAGTTCCGTTTAGGCTTTTTGACCAGTTTATGTGCTGTGGGCCAACTTGTATGGATCTGTCTGTCTAAAGAGTACTTTAGGCTATTGACTGTCACCTGTCTACCTTGCCCGCTGGAATTTTAATATACCACAGTGTGGGTCACTGCAGTGATCTTTCATGAAAAATTTAGAAAACCAATAGATTTACAACTTCACTTATTTATCCTTTTAATCTTCTGATTCTTTATCTTTCTGTCTTCAAATCTTTTTTTCCTTGACCAGACGAAATACTCCTTACAAAACCCTGGAGCCGGTCAAACCGCCAACAGTCCCGAATGATTACATGACCAGCCCTGCCAGGCTGGGCAGTCAGCACAGTCCAGGAAGGACAGCTTCCTTGAACCAGAGACCACGAACACACAGGTAGGGTGTTTTCCTACAGTAGCTCTTCCCTGCCTAGCAAGCCAATGTTTACAAAAGTCACAGAAAAGCCTCGAAGCTTTGTGCCTCTTGGCTTTTTGTTGAAAGGCAAAAAGTTGAGTTACTCTACCACTGCATCAGCAGAACTTTACTGCATTGCTGACTTCCCTAACACGAAGAAATGCCTCCATATTCAACATTGAGTGCAGCTGTTTAAATTTTTTTTTCTTGAATTGCAAGGCTAAATGTTTCTCTGAGTCTCTTGAGTTGAGTTCAATTTTTTTGCAATTTGATTTCTATCACAGGCTTCAAACTGCAGGGAAAAAGCAGATGAATTAGAAGTAAAAGGTTAGCTTGTTTTTTAGAGAGCTTCTTTCTTAATATTTTTCTCTTTTTAAAAACTCCCAGTAGGCAGTTAAACATGGTAGATCACTAGCAGGGACTGAGAGAGTATTTTAGACACAGTTGGTGATGAAACACTGTCAGAGTTAAATAACTTCTAAATGTCGCTGCCTCGAGGATCTTGTTAGTCTGTTTAGCTGGCTACTGTGAATGCTCCTTACTCCTGTCTCACACGATCTTCTTTTATGTAGGCTGCAGTTAAAAATTCAGCTGCAACCATGGTGACAAGATCAAGGTCTTCAGCAGACAGAACACTAATTTTGAAGGAATTTTCTTGGCTTCCATTTCAGATCACCAATTTTCTTTTTTGTAACATTATATTCTAAAGAGATATATTTGAATGATTTGCACTTGACTCTTGACTGATTTGTAGCTACCCGGGAATGGTAAATAAACTAGAACTTCACTGAGTACTCTTAATTAACATGGATGAGTAGCAGTGAAGTTTTGGCTTCAAAACATCTTGTCTGCTTAGTTTCCTTTACATTATCCATTTAATGTATATAAATTCAAGACTTGAACTAAGGAGTGCTCTTAGAGAAGAATAAGGGCAGATTCTACCTCAATTTTGATTCTTTTTCAGCTCCCTCAAAGAAAATAAATGTCATGGCCTCTGAAGGCATATGTAGAAATGTTATCCAGTAGTTCACTATGTTCTGCATTGCTGGCCTCTGATTTGTATATCACATAACATTAGTTAGACAAATTTTGAGCTGGCTGTGTTGTTACCTTTCAGACCATCTTAGAAACAAACTTCTCATATACAAAAAGAGTGTGCATGGGTAGTGGGGAGTGTTAGATATACAGAAAGTTAAGCACACCCCACCCCAGCTGGTTTATCATGTCCATTCTCAGTTAAAAACTTTGCAATCTAAACTTTTGCTCTGGGTAGAGGAAATGTTCCTTCAGCTGACAGCATAATTAATCTTTAATAATTATTCTGAGTTTAGCTGTGAAGTCTTCCAGCCCCAGCATACTACTTTCAATTATTACAAGGCCCTTGAATTACTCCTGCAGTTGTTACTCCATTGCCTAGAACTTGCATGGTTGATTACCTTTTTATTTTTTGAAGCATTTAATTGTGCATTTTATTCATAGTGATGCTTATCAGCTTAGCTAATTCCATTTATTAGGAGTGTAATGCATCCAGACTCGATTATCGCTATGCAGTTGTAGGTAAAGACAGAGGCATTTAATAGGGAGTTTTTCAACAGTCTGTAATTGAGTTAGGCTAGCAGAGCTCACACAAGAAGTGTGGCTGTTGATATGCTTTTGTAGGAGATGCTATGCTAATAGTTGTGGGGTTTTTTTGTAGTGGCAGTAGTGGAGGAAGTGGCAGTCGAGAGAACAGTGGAAGCAGCAGTATTGGCATTCCCATTGCCGTGCCTACACCTTCACCGCCAACCATCGGGCCAGGTATGTGGGACACCTCCCATGCTAACTTAAGGCTGCTTGTTACTTTCTTGTGTTTGCAGAGCGACTTTGGCTAAACACAATGGGGTAGAAAGTGTCCTGAAGCACAGTCTTACTCAGGAAATCACTTAGGAGTGCTGAGTGATGTCTAAAGTTTTAATTCTTTACCAAGAGTAGTTGCAGGACAATCAGTCACTGAATAATGGATGGTTAAAACGCCTTTGCTGGTCCATGTTTTTGCAAGACAATCAAAGGTGTACAGGGGGAGTAAAAGACAAATATATCCCTTTAAAGCTTAACTGTAATTTTAAATGCTTGTCTACAATTTGGCATTTCTGGATGCCCTGAGAGCAGCAGCAACTATTTACATGTTTAATGGGAAACTTCTGAAATACCCTGCTAACTTTGCCATCTGTGGTAAAAGAACTATTCAGCATCACTCAGCGCTGGAGGCACACTCCCTTGTGTTTAAGAATGGTGAATGGTGAGATTGAGTAGGGTCCTTCTTTATTATAAACTGGCAGGATTATTATCTTAGTAATAAACCAGTTCAGTCACTTGTTTACTGTCTGTTTTGCAAGCCCATAAGGCACAAGAAAATAGTGCAGTTCTGGTGTAATGTAATTTTGCTATTGCAGAGATTTCTCTGTTTCTTGGATGACAAGTCTTCACTTCATTATACACATGTAGGCTTTCCTTTCCTGGGTGTTTCTGGTCCTGCAGTGGTACAAATAGGTATGAAATCTTACTATCATCTGGCATCTTGTAAAAGTCAATGGGAATAAAGATTAGCAGGTACAGAATCCTGGATAGGATCAGGGTCTGAATTTGTATTAGTTAACTGAAGTTGAATTTTCATATTTGTGTGGGAACCCTATCAACTGCCTGTACTTTCTTTTTTTTACTTTTAATAATATGGCCTAATTGGGAAATATAAACTATTTTATTAGCACACATTTCTGTTCTTCCTGGAGCCCCGCCAGCACCACCACTGCCTCCACCTCTCCCGATGGGCAGTCTGATAGGTGAGACTTGTCAATGCTGAAGTGATTGCAGTCATGCTGCATAATCAGTAATCATCTCTTCCTAATGAACTTAGTGAGGGTGATTTTTCTGTAGTGGGACCTACATGATTTTATTACAAAAATCAATTCTGGGATTTTTTGGGGTTTTTTTTTCAACAAATCTAATCTCCACTAATTTCCTGTGGTTAAAGCCTCTGAAGCTAAATGCACTAGGTATGGGGAAAAGGCTGCTAGTTGCTTAAAATCTGCTCCCAGTTAAGCTAAGGTCCAATTAATCTGATCGATAAGATCTCAGAATCAGCTTGAATATTGGTATTAGGCTGTGCAACTCCTGCGGCAGAATCTAAGTCACAGCAGTTGCACTCTAGCTTAGAAATGGTAGCTTATGTGTAGGGGGATGTGTGTGTTTTATTTTGTGGGCATAAGGTGACTGGAAAGCACAAGTGTCTGTCACAGTGGCTTGGCTTTGATTCCAGAGTGCTGCAGGCAGGTGTCAAACTGGAAGGCTTGAGGATATGAACTAACAGTTCTTGAGAAATTGCTTCAAGCATTACATAGAGCAGATAGGGTGGGATCTGAATGTAGTACTTTTCAAAATAGACAGGAGAAAATATCCCACCCTTTCCTGTCACAGGCTGATGACAATATTAATTGATTGAGTTATAACTAGCTTTGGAGGCTTTGACCCACATAACCCTTTGCACTCTCCTTTACTGAAATGTTAAGTGAAAGTGACTTCGGATAGCATTACAGGACTGCAAACTTCTGACTGCTTGCTGTTTGTGTCTTAGATAATTATATGATATATGTATATAAAAGCACAAAACATTTTATTGCAAACCAGTTTTTGCATTTAAGAATTGCACTGATTCATGTGACTGCAACATGTGAGATTCATTAGGTTGCAAGTTGTGATTTTTTGTTTGTCAGAGGTTAATCTGAAAGAGAACTTAAACTGTTTTGTTAACCTTGAAATATGTGCAGCAGGTAGGTCAAAGGTAAATATGGGTGTTTTTCATGAAGAATGAGCAACATCTTTTTCTGTCAGCTGGCATTGGTGATTCTGATTTGTTAGTGCAAATTCCATCAATATAAAAGCACAACCAGCAAATATGATTGATAAATGTGCCAAGTGTCTGAAGCTCATGACATTTGCTTCACTGTTTTGTTACAGTGTTCTTGTATATTGGATTGGAAGCAAGTTCGGGTTTGC
Source organism: Dryoscopus gambensis (assembly GCA_013389985.1). Lineage (NCBI taxonomy): Eukaryota > Metazoa > Chordata > Aves > Passeriformes > Malaconotidae > Dryoscopus > Dryoscopus gambensis. Next base: position 49,159 of record WEIT01040831.1, read on the forward strand.
AATGGAAATCATTTGTTTTGAGCAGAACATGGATTTTTTTCTGTCTGCTTTTTAATAAAGGGTATTATTGCATGTAGTATAATTGAGATATACGGAAGAGTTGGAAGAGTTGGATTCAATTTTCCAGTCCAATCCAGTCTCTCAAAGTACTCTCAGCATTTCTCAATGCCCTTTATATGAGTGTTGGTTTATGTCCTGTGTTTTTTTTCTCATTATTGATTGTAACAAGGATGTTTGTTTTTCTGTTAATCACCTGTTACTGGCCTTAAATTATTGGAGAACTGTAATCAAGTATTTCCCGTGTTCTGGACTTTTTCTATTTTCTGCATTCTATCCCAAGTAATGCTCTGCTTAAGTCTTTTCCTTGGTTCCTCTGGCTAATGCTTTTCAGCTGCTCCTGGTTCAGCTCCTGGTTCCCAGTATGGCACAATGACCAGGCAAATCTCGCGACACAACTCTACCACTTCTTCAGCATCTTCTGGTGGATACAGACGGAATCCTTCTGTGACTGCCCCATTTTCTGCTCAACCTCATGTTAATGGCGGGCCTCTTTATTCTCAAAATTCAAGTAAGCTGCTGAGCTCTGAAATCACAAACTGTTTTGAGCAAAATGATTGTAAAAGCATGCATGGCATTTTAATTCATTTATGAAAAGCATCAATGAGATTTCTGCTTTAGTTCCTGAAATAGAAGGAAAAACAAACAAGAAAAACCATACTGGAATTGTACAGTGATTGCACTATATGCAATTATACTGTTTTCCCCTCTGACTTGTTTGTTGTTACTCATGACAAGAAATTATTAGGATTGCCTGTCTAATTATAGGCACGTTATACTTGGCATTTCAGGTGTGCTTGGAGAACAAAAATTAAACCCAGGGGTTTTTTTTGCAGGAGACCTAATATGACTGTAGTACAGCCCCCCACTATTTGGATAGTGGCAAAAGAATACTGCGTGAGCACAGTGCTCATGTTCCTGTCACACAGTTCCTCCCTGTCTCTGTCTCTTTCTTAAATCCTTTCCTGATTCCAAGTTTCTCCTTTGTTCTTAGCTTTAAGCTTGACTGTTAAAGCTCTAGAGAGATCTCAGTCTCCCTCTCTTTTAGCAGACAACTTCTCTGTGCTTTCACACTAGTAGGAGTATAGAAGGAGATGAATGAGGGAAGGGATGGATGCCATGGGCAAGTGAGCAGGTTTTAGTCAGCAGCCTCCTGCCTGCCTACCCCAAAAGGACAATCAAGGTTCACTGCAAAAAGATCTGCAAAATAAGGATCTTGGCTGCTGGTAGAAAGCTCTATCAGGAAACTTCTTCCTTGCCATTTCCATAAATTTTGATCAAATACACATTGAGGAGTGGTAGCTATATAATGTTTTTTCTAGGTAGTGTTCAGAATGCCAACCCTTTAAACTTCAGAGGAATATTTCTTTTGAAAAGAAATGTTGATGTTTGGGTTCAAGATCTCTTTGGACCAGTGTTTGCTGTTGTGTACTGACTTTTAAGAAAAGAATGCTTTTAAAATATTTGAGACATTGAAGTGAAGAGTTTTCTGAGTAGTTGAGAAGTATTACATTTGTCAGAAAGCGTTTTTATATGCAGACACAGTATCTATCTTCTCTTTTTTTCCAAACCTGATTTTCCTCCTACTCTTGCTCACCCATACTAGCATTTCATTTTCCTCCACATTCTTATTCCTCCAAATTAATTCACCATAACAACAGAAAGTCCCTCCTGCTTGAACAGTTGCTTTCCATTAAACAAACAGGATTTTTCTTCTGGGAGTAGTTCAGTTGTCTTAAATGCTGCGCACACCACTGTTTCTCAATGTTTACATTTGTCCAAAGCAATTTTTTGCTCAAATGCAGGTGCTGTTTTCTTAATCTAGCCTCTCTGGTGTTTTCAAAATACTGGTGGTCAACATTTTTAAAACAGTATTTTGATGGGTGTGTTTTGCTACTTGAAACTGTTTTCTTCTGTTTCTGTAACTGGTGATTATTTTTTTAGTGCTACTGTCTTGACATTAAACCCAGGTCCCATGTTTCCTTAAGGTTTTACTTTTCATGCTAACAAGTACTCTGGTTTTTCTTAGATGTTTACTTCAATTTTGTGAGACACTGTTTGTTCTCCCACTTTTATTGGTCATTTATCCCATAAAGTTTATTTGATTATTGATTTTGTAATGAACTAAATGCTTCATTTTAATTCATCGAACATTAATCTTAGTTACAGCTTTATTTAAAACTGTTGCTTACTTGGAAGTACAGAACCTCTTTCAAATTTGGTTCCAACTGGATTACCCTGCTGAATTCCCGGCTTCGCAGGAATTTCTCTGCTCCAGTGCAGGAGAAATTCCACTGAGAAGGGACACGGTATAAACAAATGAGTTGATGTTTTGTTGAGTTTCTGGGTAGGGTTTTGTTTTATGCTTTTCATTCCCTGTGTTTAAGGGGGAGTGGTCCAGCCAGAGCTGATAGTTTGAATGGCTTGCCCTACTGCTCCCATTCCTCTTCCCTGCCTGTGCATGGAAGAATTGAACATCTGGGTGGTCAGCCCAGTGTCTCTGAGCACAGGTGTTGTCACATGTCTCATTACTTGCCAGATAGGCACATACTTCAGAGAAGATGAGCTTGCAAGTGCTTCCTGAGGAGCTCTGCACACTTGTGTAACCACTCAGAGCTGTTGAAGCCTTTCCAACCAGCCTTTAGGTTCTTGAGTGCCCTCTCACCACAGAAGACTTAATAAAGCTCCGCGCTGCTCTAGACCCATCTGTTTTTTTCTACCAGCAAGCAACAAGGTCCCTTTTTCTGAGAAAAACAAAAATGCAGTAAGCTAGCCCACTGTCCCTGTCCCAGCAGAGCACAATGATGGGAGGTGCTCTCTGTGTGAATGTGAAGTATTGATGCTGAAACACTGTGCCCCTTGCAAAAGTGTTGCCTTTGCTCTGTGTCAGTGCTGCTTTGCTGCACTTGATGCAGCACTCCACTTTCATTTTAGAAGAGTCCAGAATCCTGCGAAACATCACCTCTACTTCTAGTAGCTCACTTTGAAAAGATAACTACTAAATTGAGTAATCCTTATTTAGCAGCAAGACAAAAGCTCAATTTTATGTGCTCCCCAGGTGAAGCACACAAAATGTGTGACAGAGCCAGAACTTTCACACGCACCCTGTGAGCTTCCAGACACGCAGCCTGCGCTCGGCTGTTACCTGGCTAAACACGGGCATGCTTTGCTTTTGATCCTCCATTGGCTAACCACGAATTCAGCCTTGTTGGAAACACAAGCTTGAAGAAGGTTCTTGTGTGTGTGTGCGTGTGTTCTTGTTGTTCTTTACATACTTTGTTTTGTGGTCCTCGTTACTGACGGCTGCTTTTGTTTGTTCCCTTTTTTTTTTTTCCTTTGTCCATTTGACTTTCCCGATATGGTGTGTGTGTTGCTACCAGTTTCTATTGCTCCACCCCCTCCCCCTATGCCTCAGTTGACTCCACAGATACCTCTCACAGGCTTCGTGGCCAGGGTGCAGGAAAACAGTAAGTTTGGACAAGCTGAGCTGTTAAAGGGTAGAGCCTACTCTCTTCTAGCATGCATGGCTGGCAAGTCAGACTCTATTTTGTTTCCTTTTCCAGAAGCTAATACCATCTTGCATTCTAGTGTCAATATGCTATTGGAGCTGAAGGGCACACTCTTCAATATTTTATAACACGTGCATGATTATTACTGACCGATTTAAGTTCTGAACTGCAAATTTATTACAGAAGTACAGTGTGAAATGTGGCATATGTTCAGTGTGAATATAAAATTGCATTTTAATTGAAAACACTAATTTCATGTTGAATCACCCTGCCTTTTTCACTAGGGAAACTGATTAGTTTTTGTTAGAAAGGCTTATGTAGTCTGTCAGAATGCGTAATGTGTAACCATTGATTCCAATACTGTAGTGTTTTTCAGGAAGCTGTACAGTCAATTGAAAACATGCAGTCTTAAGATCTAATGCATTACAAAGGAGTTTGTAAGGCATCTCTCCTCTCAGCAGCCTTTCATTCTCCATTTCTATGTGTTCTCTATCCCTATTTCCCTGCTGAGCTTCTTGCAGCATAGCTCTGCTTGTTAGGTTTGTGAGAGGTGCTCCCTAGCTGTGACCTGTGCTGCAGGGTGTTTATACTGGTAACTCTACTTTCACCATTACTGCTTGATTCCTTTCAGGTGAGTGTTACTGTCTCAAGTGCCAGTGCAGGTGTAAAGTCATGTTCCTGATCTGGGCACATCTTTTCTGTAGGAATTTGTTGCAGTTCTGTAAAAAACAGACTAAATACAATGTAGATAGGGCATGAAGTAAGTAAAAAATGTTTTTAAAGGGTTTGAGAACCATTTTGAGGTTTGCTAGGATCTCAGGGGCTACTACTATACAGTTAGTTATATAGCTGCAGCATCCATTTAGGGCCCCAGGTCTGAGTACTGCTGCTGTTCTGCTTCCCATTAGAGCTTTTAAGTGGTTGTGTTCTGAGCATTCCCCATGAGATCGGAGGCGTCTCTCTGGTTCTCATTCAAAAAGAAGGTATTTTGGTGCTGTTCTAGGTAAACAGTAAGAATCATGTTAATGTAGAATAGTGTGCCGTAAAATTGTGTTGAAAACCTTTCCAAAATACAAAGTGTAGAGGTAAACCTGCTGAAGATGAAGGTTACAGAATGTCTTCACTTGCAGATAAACTTGAGAAAATTGACACCTGCTTCTGAATTGTTCCAAGTATTGTCCTCCTGGAGATAACACAGTCCTGGGGAGAGCAGAGGTGAAAGGGACAGACTGACTTGTGCGTGCAACAGCAAAATGCAAGCTGACTTGTGAATGAGATTGCAGCAAAATAGCTGAAGCTTGAAATCTGGTCATAGGAATTGTTCTTTATTTTCTTTCTTTTAATAGTCCCTTGGGTTGGAAAGTTATATAACGAGTATGGCTTGGAGCTGCTGCTGCCTCATTCCGGAGGCAGGGGTGCGTGTGGCAGCCTGTGCATATGCTCAGCAAAGCTGGCTGAAGAGGCTGTTGTTGAGTTTGGCATTGTGTGCTAGACTTTCATTGGCCTCATTTTCTGCAAGAACTCTCTGGTGTTAGGAAGACATGTGGATAGACTTGTCTTTTCCTCATCATAGAGATCCATGGGTTTGGAAAGCAACATCCTCTGCTTGTGGACTCCTTTTAGAGGACAAGGAGAGAGGGCTTAGAAACTATGCAACGCCTTTTCTTTTTCTCCTGCATCCAAACTGTGGGCATCTCCTTCAAAGAGGTTTTCCAGTGTGTCTGATGCTCAGGGACAGCTGTTTTGATGTAAGTTGCTGTACTCTCACACCCAGTCCTTTCAGAAGAAGTCTGCTGGTCCCCATTTAAAGAATAAGGATGGGAATATATACAAGAGAAAATCTCAGTTTGGAGCTATATAAATACTCGTCCTTTTACCCTTTCATTTATTGTTGCTTTTTGTATGCTTTTTTGCCCCCTCCCCTAGGAAAAGTGATGCTGTCCTAGAGTCTGGCTAAGTTTAGAACCAGGAAGAGTCCAGGTTAAAGTCCAAGAGGCGAGGGGATACTTAAATGAAGTGGCACTTGTCTAATTTTCTGTTCCATTCTCTCCTCTTGTTTAAATGTGAAGTTAAATTGTTTTAAATGTTTCTCATAAAGCTTGCAGTTCCTGCACTGCATCTCAGAGTATGTGTTGCTGTTTTCACACTTGCATTTCCTGCCCTCTTTCCTTCTTTTCAGATATGCAGCTTCATTGTTGAATAAAGATAACTCTTTTTTGCATTTAATTTTTTTTTTTTATTTCATCATTTGAGATCTCAAGATCTCAAATGATTGTTGTTTCAACACTTTTTTTTTCCTGGCTGCAGATAAAATTAAGGGGAGAAATACATTTTGTGGAAGATGTGCTGAAACTGCAGCACAAAACCAGTCCATTCATAAATGGTGTTGTCATGTGTCTGTGGTGGATTAATGAAGCCCGTCTGCGAGTGCTATTCAGTAATGGGCAGGACGTAGCATTCACTCTGCCAAAGACTTTGTTAGTCTGTCTCCAAGTGACATAAATGGGCTTCTGTATGGGAGAGGAATCACTAATACAGTAGCAGCCAGTCCTATTGATGGAGAGAGCTGTGGGGTGTTCAGCTCAGCTGGTCAAGTTGAAGAGGAGCTGGTGAAGAATTGGCCCTTCAAGGGAAGGGAGCGGGCTGGATGCGCGAGCTGAGGCAGCCCCTGCCCCAGCAGCTCCTGCCGCCTTTTGCCCCTGGCAGCAGGTGCCAGACCTGTCCCAGTGCAGCCAGTCTGACCCAGACAGGACATAGGAGCTGTGCCCAAGTCCCTTGTCAGGGGCATGGGGCTGAAGAGCAAAGGTTAAGTCACCACTAGAGTAGTGACCAGCCAAAAGTAAAAGGCGTTCAAGCAAACAAAACCCTATTTCTAATCTCCAGTGCCATTGTAACCATCAGCAGTTACAGTTACAGCAGTTACTATCAGCATGAGCTTCGCTCACTGCAGTGTTGTTCCTTCTCTGTTGCTTGGCTTTCTTTTCAAAATTTGTGTGCTGGAGCTGCACATTCTGGGGCCTGATGCCTCATTCCATCAAACCCTGCCTAGAGCAGTGGTTTTCAGCCTATGTTTTCAGTGTGCAGAATCCCAGATCTCTTGAAAATGAATCTGTATTGCTAGGTAACAAAGTTGATGTTAGTAACAGTAGCTTCCTTTCAGTAACTTGTGGCTTCATAGGGCTTACACCCAGGTCCATGTGTAGTGGACCACATCTCCCCTAGGACTAGGATAAAGTGACTTGATGTGTTGCATCTGTGTGTGCCATCTCTCTATTTCGCTGCCAGCTGCTGTGAATGTTACTGGAAACTAATTTAATGAACTGATTTTAAAAATTATTTGTACCATAATGCCTTTCTCTTTTTCCCTTTCCCAAAGCAACTTGTAATTGTGCTGATTGGAGAATCTCAGGGCAGCAATTTGACATTTTGGATTGTACATTTAATTCCTTGAGCACTTTCTCCCTAACAGCAGCAGCTGCCTGTTGTAGTTTTCCGTTTATTAATTGAATCCTGAACGTGTGCATACACCCAAGCTAGTCTACAAGATAAGGATCTGTACAAAGCTTTTCTTCTGCAGAAGGATTACTTTGCTTCCTCTTACCTGGTTAAATCTTAAAAAAGGGAAGAGGCTAGTATTTATGATCCACACCAAATCTTTTTGTCCCCCTAATGCTAGCTCTGAGAAAGAAGGAATCCAAGGAAGCAGTGTTCACAAGTAAATTAGTGACTGTTACAGACAAAGGATTTGTTAAAAACCAATCAAGCTGCTGGCCCAGTCAGAGGCCTGTTGCTGCCAGGCTCAGAGGGTGCCACTCGGAGTCCTCCATAGCTAACGCTGCAGCGCATGGACATTGGAGCAGGAAGCTTTCCTCTCTGCTGATGTTCAGCTTATGCCCCGCAGCATGTGCTTTGACTCTAGTAGCATTTATACATAGATTTGACCACTAATAACAAAAATAGTTGTGTGTTGTAGTTGTTAATACAAAGTCTCTGTTTCTAATCAGTGCATGGTATTATAGTGCATGCTGTGTGCGTCCCCCCCAGCCCTTTTATTTACAGTGTGCAGCCTCGGGTTTGTTTGCATCTCCACCTTGTCTCAATTTAAGAAAAAACAATAATCTCCAAATGTTTCTAGTTGCTGATAGCCCGACTCCTCCCCCACCGCCGCCTCCCGATGAGATGCCGATGTTTGATGACTCTCCTCCTCCTCCACCCCCACCCCCCGTGGATTATGAGGATGAGGAGGCTGCTGTTGTGCAGTACAGCGATCCCTATGCAGATGGAGATCCTGCTTGGGCACCTAAAAACTATATAGAGAAAGGTAAGAGAAGCATTGCAGCTGTGTTAGTGCAATATTGGAGGATTAATGGCATCTGAAGGGAATGAAGGACTTGGCGTGGGTCTGATGAAAACAGTCATTGTCCCTCCGAAGTCAGAACTCAAACTGTGCTTTCCTTGGTTTGTGGCTACACCTAATGTGGTAAGACATAATCCTTCTTTGGACAAATCATAAAATACCTTCAAGCATTCTAGAATGGATGAAAAAGAAAGCTTCTTCACAAGCAACAGATGTAAATTGGATGGCTTTCATCTTTGATGAGTTGGACTGCCTGTACCTTCCTCAGGATTGCTGGGCAGTCATCTACAAACTGCTGCAAAATGGACAGAAATTCCAAGCTGTATTTATCCCATCAAACTAGATGCCTAGAGTGGATTATTAGACTTTGAACTATAAATTCTCTTGAGGTCTCCTTGGAGATTTATCAGTGACTCCAGATCAGCAGACTGTGAACTGTGCTTAGGTATGAACTCACATAGTAAACATCTCTTCCCATGAGTAATGGAGAAGCAGATTTCCTGCCTGTGGAGTTGCCTGTGTTGTGGCACTGACCATTTTGTCAGCAGCAGCGGTGCCAGTTTCTACATTCTTCTTCAGTAACTTTCCTACTTGCACTCAGTGCAGCTCCTTGAGAAGTAAATGCCAGAACTCCTTACAACATAAAAGCTCTGTAGGAAAGACCATTCATTTGTGTGCAATGGCTTTTGCAGCGATGTGTGCAAGGCCACACTGAGGTGCAAGCAGAGGCCTTAGTGGAATGACTTTTGTAAAATTTTTTTTAGCCATGTTCTAATCAAGAGATTCATATAAACGGATCCATATGCTTTTGAGGTAATCTGATCAGAAATGGGTACCACACAAGTCAGTTATTCCCTAGTTCAGCTTTTAAGTGTCCATAAGCTCCTCTTTACTGTGTCAGTTGGACGTACTTCTCTGTCAGCAGCTTAACTGAGCGTTCAGTGTAGTCACCACCCACTTCTTACTGCTAGCTAATGTTGCAAGGGGAGTGAAATTCCATTTTCTGGGCTTAATGTTCAACAGGAAAAGCATGTGAATTCATTACTGAAAATCCCACGACAGCAAACTAATCTTTTAACATTTTCTGAAGTACAATTGTTTTTTAATACTGTTGCTATTAATAAAATGCTAAATGTGTTCCTGTTTATTCCACAGTTGTTGCTATATATGACTATACAAAGGACAAAGACGATGAGCTGTCGTTTATGGAGGGTGCAATCATTTATGTGATAAAGAAGAACGATGACGGCTGGTATGAAGGAGTTTGCAATCGAGTAACTGGCTTGTTTCCTGGGAATTATGTTGAATCAATCATGCACTATGCCGATTAAAATCCTTTGCTTTTCAAAATTTGGTCTTGTATTCAAGTCATACCATGATTATTTACAAGGGGTAACTAAAAGCTAACAGAATTGTCTTAATATACTTTCAGAAAATTGTGCCCATTTCTTCAGGCCATACTGTTTTAATGGTATGATTGAATGTCCATCTCTGAGTCTCTGGGGGCAGTATGTCTTACCTGATGGCAATTTGTAAAACAAGCGACTGTCTATAACTGGTTATACTTATTTACTTATGCATTGTTAATTTTATGACCAGCCTAAATATTATGGGGAAGTAGGGTATAATATTTAATGAACCATGATCAGATTGTGCCATTACATTTTTCAGTACAGCATGGTAACTAACACTACGTTAGACTAACATATTAAAACCTGGATGAGAAGTTTAATGTTAGTGCTGGTCATATTACTTTTTGTTTAGACTCTTTGCTCATTCTTGAACTATATTTGTTTAAAGCATGCATACAAACTTATGTATTGAAATATACTTTTTTAAAAATCCAAGATGCTTCCAATTGTTGTAATCTTTACCTGGAGTATTCTCACTAAAGTCTATTACAATGAGTTGTTTGGGTCTAAGGTGTCCATGTGATTCAAAAAATGGGTGGTCTTATGTATGTGTAATTTGTACCCAAGTTTTTTTAATGAGTAAATTTACATTATGACTTTTTCCATTCATAAATATATAAGTGAACCAAAGGTCTTGTCCATTACTTTCTTGGTTGGCTTGGCAAAGAAGTTTGGAATGCTAACCTAGCAAAATCATGGCTGTGTTATCCCAGACAATGTACTAAAAAGCAAATGTTTGTAACATGACTTTATCACTGACAGAGGGCAAATAAATTAGATCTGAAACCTGAATTACACACTTATACATACTCTTAAAAGTTCTTTTCTGGCAACATTTAATTTTAGTGAGGGTTCTTGATGGAATTGAGTTACCTGCATGCAGTAAGTTGGACACTACCTGTACCTGACAGTCCTGTGTGGGAACTCTCTCTGTGGGGCTCTGTGAGGTGCCCCACTGAGCAGGGGGAGCGTGCTGTCCTCCAGATAGCACGCAGGGGAAAACATGTGACAGGAACTTGGCCACTGTGTTACGGGATCACAGGCAGAGATAGCCAGAGAATCTGTGCTTCCCTCCTCTACAGATTCTGTGGCTGAAATAACCTGAGAAGGAATGTGGTAGTACTGGGTAATTACTGTGAGAGGAATGTGTCTGGGACTTCAAAGCAGGCTTCTGGGAAGGCTCTGAATATATTCTATACGTGAGTGATGGAAAGTGATGGAGTTGCAGGTTTGACTGGCTGGTGAATCATTCATTTTTAGTGTGAGTTAGAAATACTGAGCCTTCCATTTTCTGAACGAAAGCATTCATTTGGTAGCAGTCTCAAATTCTGCATCATGTTAACTGCTAGCAAGTAGCCACCAATAGCATGAACTGGAACTCACTGTTGTATATAACCAATTAAAATCTACATGTAGTCTTTTACAGTAAACCAGTATCTCTATATACAACTCCAGATGCTTTTGCTGTTAAACAGTTAGGGAAGCATTCAAACCATCTCTCCTCACAGGAGTTTACCAGCTCCTGCACATGCGTGCTCTGTTTATTAGTATAAACAAGTGAAATTTGGAACAGCTTCAGTTTTCATACACTGATTTATATTTATTCTCATTGTGGCCTTTGTGCATCAACATGTAAACATCTTCCCCATCCCCCACAATCAATAGCCCCCGCTAAAACAGTTGTACAGCACAGTTTGATTTGCTCTGAATTGCATGGTTTCCTACAGTAAAACACTTTAAACTTTTGTTTAAAAAAAAAAAGAAAGTAGAACTTAAAAAAAAAAAAAAAGTTTTTTTTTAAAAAAATAATTTTTGGTAGCTTGTGTTGGAAGCAAGTAACTTTTGAAACAAATTTAGGCACAGTCTGGTAAGTAGCTGCCAGAATGAGTGGAAGGAGTTCTCTCACTTGTCTCGCATGAGGACCATTTCTGTGAGGTGGACGAGGGCCTCTCTCTCGGGGGACGGCCGCAGCTTGCGGATCTCGCGCGTCGCGGCGTGGCAGTAGCGCTGGGCGAGGTAGGTCGTTTGCTGCACGCCGTCACTCTGAGGGAAGGAGACAGAGAAAGGAAATGCAGACCTAATCAGCCTCTTCCTGCCTTTCGCCTCTTCCAGTCACGGGCAAGTCTGAAGGTTAGTAAGTACTCTAACACATACTCTTACAAAACAGCACTGGTATTAATAACAAACTAGAAATTAATAGTTTATCCCTTCCCCTCCTGTCCTAAATAGAGATGCACAAAAACCCCATGCTATTCTGAAAAATAGGTATAAATTTTGCACAGATCATTACTCAGTCTTTTTAGACCAGAGTCAATTAAAACTGGTATGGAGTGTGCACTGCAGTTACAAGACTGACTGGTAATTATGTGCCACTTATACCAGCTGTTGGATACAGCTATGCCCCAGCTGAAGGAACTGAGTTCATGCATGAGCTTTGTACTTACTATTATGTGGATTTTAGGCTATTGTAGGGAAAAAAAGAAAAAAAGCTCTTCAGTACCTAACTAGCATTTCTGCTAAAACACTGTGCCAGTAGGAGAGCTGAGGAGTTCTAACTTGGCATTGTACATTGCACGCTACTCAGCAGGTATTTGACATATTTTACTTGGGACGATGATTTTCAGACTGAGCAGCAGGGACAGCAGCAGTATTTGGTATCAGTCTTACCTGCAAAACATATTTCCGTGCACGTTCAACATCTCCTGGCTTACTGAATCTCCTCATTATCATAGCATTCATTTCTGGAAACTAAGCACAAAGGGAGAAGGGTTTGTACTTGCTTTTGAGTTGTTTTCCATGTAGCTGCCTGCCATGCTAAGGTCAGAATGACACCAAAGTACAGCCCTCTTCCCCTGTCACTGTTGTTGCTACAGGTACAGCTTTAGGTTCACAGCTGTACTCTGCACAGGACTATGGTATAGCAGAGCCCAAGCATTTAAAACTTCAACCATCTGGCTCTGCTGGCTGTAGCCAGTTGGTAGCAGAAGTCAGCACCTGCCATTTTATCATGTTAAGCAGATGCTCCAGTGTGGCAATTTCTGATGTGGCAACTACCTGGTATATAATCTGCATCAGATATTCTTCTATCACAAATGATGGTTAGTGTTGGCACTCACTCCTAGGAGCGCCTCTCTCCCTACATGTACAAAAGAACCCAAGATTGTTGTTGTAATATTGCACAGTTCAACTTCTAAAACCCCGTCATGGTAACTTTGGCTGTTAGATCCTCTTACATTTTCCACTGTGCTGGTATTTTATATACACAATTTTTTTTTAGTAAGAGAAGAATGACAACTATAAGGTTGTCATTCTGTCAACTATATTTTGTTTTCAGTCACCTTGCATTTGTAGGTAGCACTGCAAGTTCAATTCCCTACAAATCAAGTAGGTAACTCAAGTCAGTTGTCTTGAGAAATTCACATCACTTATTTAAATATGCAGCCTCTTTCTTCAGAGAGCCTAGAAACAGAAAACCCTAGTGCTTAAAGTAAGGCCACAACTCAAGGCCGCTATTCCACAGAAGAATTCTTTTTAAGGCAAAGAGCTGCTTGTTCATCTTGCCTGAAAGGATTAGAGTTAAATAAAGATGATGTTCTTGCCATGCTCTTATAAACAATGATCTGCTTTCCTTGCGCACCTCTGGTCCCGAAACTGCAGCTTTACAACCTTGTTCAGGGACAAACATGTAGCACCCCTCAGTGCTGTGACATTTTCCTGTTACTCATACATAGTCTCGGAGATACATTCAGAACTTCAGTGGTGACTCATACTTTATATCTAAAAGAAGAAAGTCATGGCTTTTTCTAGATCCTAGCTTCCTTCCCGGGTAATGACAGTTTAATTGCAGTGTCATGCAATCCGTTTTCACATTATTCATATTTACAATTACATAGGATGCATATGGGATCACTTTTTATATTTAAGCACTAAAGGACATGAAAATCACCAAACTTGTAAGACAGAGCTGTTATCAGCAACTCTGCATATTTAGTGGGCAGCACATCACCATTTCACAGGAATGCTTATAATAAAAATAAACCCTCATTCTTCAGCTGTACTAGTTTAAGAGTAGCTTTAGAATTAGCATACATTAGTGAATTTCCTTAAAAAATAAACGGGGTGGGTTTTTTTTTTACTGAGTGATCTAACTTTAAATACTGAATAAATAGGTTTCACATCAAGCTAAACATTTTTTTCTCCTTTATATTCTAATGCACAAAGTTGTATTTCAGAGGGAGGAGAGAGGATAGGAAGAAAAGGCATCTGTCATTGAAGATCCAGAACACATTAGAAACGAACAAACATTTGTCAGGAAGACAACTTGAGGAGTACTAGCTACATGGAAGGGATAGCAGTAATACTAATCTGAAGAGAAAAAACAGGCTATAATTACTAATTACACTTTGGACTGTCTTCAAGTCCTGGCTCATGAGTTTGTTTTCTCAGATACAAATATATGAAACATCTTTTAGCAGCAGCACAGGTGTCTGTTGAAGTTCCACACTGTTTTAGCACTTGTGCTTTGTTTATATATCATTTAAGTCTGTAGTGCTGTTCCTTCCCGTTTCTTGAAAACGGCAGGAAATTTTCAGCAAAGAAGCCTTCTGGTTAACGCAGAAAACTTTATAGGATGGTCAAATTATCCTTCAGTGCAAAAATGTACACTTCCTGTCTATCAAAGATATAAATGAGGAAAAGCATTTACAGGTGACCTACAAAGAACAAGATTTTAAAATAGGGACAGATTTTCTTCTCTTGTATTTCTATATTATGAACTAATTTATCTTGTAAAGCTAATTAAAAGATAGATTAAGTTCAGACAAAGAAAACCCAAACAAATTAATAAAGAATAGTTTTAATTTAAAAATTTGAATATTCAACATTCACAAGACAATCAATGTCACCCATTCTCTGCCAAAACTGGGTGTTTGCAACATGCCTTGTTTCCCTCTGCACATGGCTTTAGCACGCACAAAAACAGTTTCATAATTCCATCCTCTCTCTCTACCTGAGTGTCTCACTGATCTTTGGATGGTTTCAGTTGCTGGTGACACAATTCTGAAATAATGATTCAAGAACATGCTTGTGAATCCCCCAGATGAGTAAGTGGGGAGACGCTGAGGACATGGAGAAGGTTGTTCTCAACATGCATCACTATGCCGTGTCAGTTGGCTGATACTCTGTGCTCCCCTGTCTTTCCTGAGATACAGATCCTTGTAAATGCCCGAAGGATAAGGAAGCAAACAGATGTGCATGCTCCACCACCCCCACCACAGGCTCTTTAAGAGGGGGAAGTAAATGTCAAAGTTGTTGTTTTTCTTAAATGATTTAAAACTTTTCTCATGTTGAGCTCTAAGCAATTCCACTGAGAGATCATAGACGAGAGCTCTACTGGAACTAATTGTGCCAGTTTTTGTATTACACTGTGAAGAAGCCTGGTAGGAAGGACTGCTTTTTAAGCCCCCAATCTGCTTGCCTCTGGTGAACAAGACACTCAAGCAAAGGATTAAACCAGTTTCTTTCCCATTTATGGATTAGCAACAATTTTAATGTTCTTTTCATGCTGCTCCACTTCTGTTTTCATTCTGCTCCTCCAAATAATTTTTAAGGCACTGAAAATCTTGACCAATTTTAAGCTTCTTTTATTTATGACACTCCTTTTTCTCTTATCCAGCCTTCAGACAGGAAAGCTACCAATGTTTGTAACCAGGTAATACTTGAGGACAAAGATATGAAGAGATCAAGTCCAATAAATAAAGGTACCCACCTAAAAGCAAGGCAGAGATTTCAGTTCTTGGCCCCAGATGGATTCGAAGCCCAGAACTAAACAAAATAGCTTACATACATAGTCAAGCCTGGGAAGAACAAGATGTGTCAGGAAAAAACACAAGCAAGAAGCTACTTAGAAATGACCTACTGCGTGTGCACAGAAACCATCTGATCTTGAGCACACTGATTTGTCACATGTGCCCAGGCCACGCTCATCACTGACACTGGAGATGTGATGTGTTTCAGCTGGTCCTGTGAGGAGTCGTTTGCACTTTTTATTTAGAAGAAACAGTTTCCTGCTGACTTACCTGTCGACAAGCAAACAAGACAGGGCCTGTGGCTAATCCAAGCTTGAGATCTGCTGCTGTTGGTTTCCCCAGATGGTCGGCACATGATGTAAAATCCAGCACATCATCTATCAGCTGGAAAAATGAATATACAGATTATTTAAAATTTCTTTTTTAAAAATTATAGCTAAATACAGAATAATCCTTGTTAAAGACAAGATTTGTAGGAAGGATTAAGACAGCCCACTTTGATTTCAAGGGCACTTTGGAGAAGTTTAGATTTTGGATTCCATTTAGTTCAAGAAAAACACTACCTGAAAAGCTATGCCAACGTTTTTTCCATACTGGTATGCAATCTCATGAACTTTGGGATCGGGGCAGCCTAGAATTGAAACCTGAAAAGACAAAAACCCCAAGTAAATAGAAAGCTTTAGTTAGCATCCACTTTTAGCCTCTGACGATAGGTGTGACAGCCTGCACAGGCAGGAGGGATCTGGGAAAGGCAAAAAAAAGCTGACTTGGGCACATTCTGGCTGATCTCTGTTCATGGAGACACACAACTAACCAAGCGTACCAGAAAACAAGGCTGAACAGCAGTGCAGTACTAAAACTACAGTCAAGTCTGCAAAGAGATTAGTGTCATTAAATATTTATCAGGCTTAGAAATTATAATGCCAGGATAAAGAGAGAAGAAATGTGGATGCACTTTACATGCAGGGTAGTAGTCATATACCGTCCAGTGCTGGGGAAATTAAGCTAATTACATACATAAATCAGCCAGGGGATAATTGGAGGTCAGACAACAGATAAATGGACATTACATGTCTCATAAAAGATCACAAAGCTGGATGTGTTGAACCCAGTACAAGACGGGCAGTTGAGATAAGGAAGATTATTTTTAAGGTGATGTTAACTGTAGCTGACTTGCTTAGGAAGATGAGTTGATTAGCTTGTAGGCAAAGGTACTGCGGGATAATTAGTGGCAAAGAAAAGACAGCAAATGAAGAAAGCACATCAAGCTGATGAAGGTATCACTGAACTGAGATAAACAAAACATTTTACTTGAATGTACAATCAACTACTTGAGAGACAGAAATTTTGCTGAATAAACTCCATAAAATTAAAATACAGGACAATAACTAAGGTTTGAAAATTATTATCTTGCCTCAAAGTAAGGGCATTTATGCTTTTTGCATTTATGTACTGATTATACATTTTGCAAAATGAGGTTGGTTAAATTTAAATACTCAGATTTATTTCAACCTTCAGTAAACCAATTAGGAACAGGGAACAAAAATCTACCTTGGTTTATTGCAGGCATTCCAAATCTGCTGTGACTAATGCAAGGAGTGAATATACATCTTACTTAAGACTAAAAATTACATGCTAGGAAAACTACACAATATAAAAATATGTGTGCGCGTACGTGTGTGTGTGTCTATATATATCTAAATTCCTCTTTAAGACTATGAAAGGTAGGATGATAAAAAAAACCTCCAACCCCAAAACCAAACACAAATTAAAAGCAAGTCCAGTAGTAGCTTTGAAGCTGAATGTGAAGATGGAAATAAGAAACATTATATCCTAATAAATGTGATGTAACTTGCACAAAATGAGAGATTATTTCATACATCAGTGCACTTCATATCTGAGCATCAGAAAACTTCTTAGTCATAACCTATATCTGTGGATAATAACTAAACCCCAGAGGAATCTGGATGACTGAGGAATTAACAGCATCATACATTCCCCAATTTTATTTAAAAGAGGAGAACAGTATAGCAGGAAAATAATGCTACTTATCTCTAATAATCATACAAAATCCTGAAGGCTATTAAACAGAGTGAACTGCAAATATGAGATATTTAAATAGATGTTGCTAGGGACTATCAAAGTAGAACATTTTGCCCTTTTATGCTCCTTTTGATGCTTGTCTCTTAAACGGCGGTATTTGCCCAAAGACCTAACATCTACTGCTGTATGATGCAAACTTTTGGTTGCTTCTGTAATATAAATCACGTAATATCAGCGTGGCAGGGGGACTGCATCTACCCTGTTTCAAGGAAATCCTTACCTACCAACACATTTCATTCCACGTGGAGGATTAAAATATGGAATTCAGTGACAAAATCCTGGTTAATGGCAAAGAGTCAGAGTGGGCACTAGCTGGCAGAGGGTGAGAGGAAGTGCCATGTAGAGAGCTTCCTCATTTAATGTGAAATGTCATTCCTTGTTCATAGACAAAAAAAAAGACCAAAAAAAATTTAAAATTCAGGAGATTTGATTTGCTAGTCATCCTCAAGTGAGCAACCTTCTGACCATGACCACATCATAAACCTGCAACGACTGGGTTGTGTCTACCAGACAGTTCCTTCAGCACGCAATTTTCTCAAACTGCTCTTGTAAATTGTTGCCCCCAGCTGGACGCTGGCCGGGCTGCAGCCAGGCAGCCTGTCACTCCCACATGGAGTTAACTGGAGCTGTTCTGGGATAACATCCTGGGATAATAGCAAATACAAATCAGGATAACGAAGTCAATACAATGACATGTGTTTAAATGATAAACACATGTCCCCCTTTGAAAACATCGTACAGCTCCCCAGACAGGTATGACTGGTTCATGACAAATTAATCTTGCAAGAATTCAGGCCTGTCCTCCACTAAATCATGATGAAAAATCCTTCCTAATACCAAGTGGAACAAATTCTTTAGAAAGGTTCTTTGAATTCAGCAAAGCAAGACAATCTGCTTGGTGGTATTTCAAACACACTTTTTGCAATAACAAGTTGTTTCTGTTATATGAGAGACTATAAACCAATTTTGCCTCTCTACTGAATTTCACATCCATAAAATACATCATCAGTTCTGGGTAGATACATCCTGCTCTGATATTTAATGTGACAATATGGCAACTGGAGTTGAAAGCACTTGCACATCTCTACCAGTGCTCTGTAGGTCAGAGAGGAAAACCTGCTGCTGGGCCGGAACATGCTTAAATAAATGCTACAAGCAATGTTTGTTCTTGCACTACTAGATTTGTGGACTCTATGGAAAGGAAAAGGCTCTAAAATCTTCCCCCTTTCCAGTCTTTCTCCTCTCCAGAAGCAGTCAGGTTCCTGCCTTCTCATTCCTGGCTCATCCACCACCATTTTTCTAGACAGGAGCAGTGTTCCTCTTTGCAGGAGAATCACAGAATAGTTTAGGTTGGAAGGGAACTCTGAAAGTCATCTGCTCAAAGGGGTATTTACTTCACAGTTAGATCAGGTTTCTCAGAGCTGTGTCCAGTTGGTTTCTGAGCATCTCCAAGGATGAATAATCTCACTCTCTCTGAGGTTGTGCCCTGTGGTCTCACAGCCACCGCCCTGGGTGTGCTGCTGTGCTGGCAGTGATGCACCCTCCTCATGTTCGTCCTCCACTGCTGCTGGGACTGCTGCTGACTTCCTCTGGGCTCCTCAAACCCTCCTGGGAACTACTCTTGAGGAGGGGGTGATGGAGGCACAAGCTTCCTCATAATACAGAAACCAAGAATCTCTAGTGCCCCCTTACACTTACCTCAAACCAAGAATGATTTACTCCCTCATCTGAAAGTATACTGTGCAAAATACAAACAGCTTTAAGAGGCTCCGGAATTCACATTACAGCAGGGTTTAAAAAGGACAGAAAACCTGCTCAAGTTATTTTGCTATCTCCAGCTGGCCTGATGACTAAACAGAAATTCCACTTCAGCTTTATTGTTTCTGAATTCTTGAACTGAAGTCACCTCATGTTTCTCTGAAAAATGCCTTGCAGTAACTAAGGCTTCAATAACTCAGGGCCATCTGCCACTGTTTCCTTCTACAATACACTCGGATTGAAACTTTGGTAACATTCCCCCATGCAGAACTATTGTAGAAATAAACCGGAGACTGGGATAGCTCTTAACATCTTGAACAGACTGTTCTGTCCCCAGGTCCCAACTTAAAGGATTTTGATTCAAATGCAGTAATGCTTTGGTGGTACAGAATTTATCTATAACAGTGTATGTCTTGTTTAGACATCTTTTCAGGAATACTCTACTCTTCCATCTCTAAAGCATGGCACTGCTAAGGTGCCACCTGAACTTGTTTGACATCTTCTTTCCAGTTAATACTTATATTTTATTTAACCACAGCAACAAATTAGTCTTTTCCTGTCATTAACAGGAACTGAACTGCTTTAAAAACCCATAACCTCTCCTCTTACTTTTGTCCCTGAAAACAAGATATGAACACTCTTGATTCCCTAACTGAATTTCCTTTCAAGCTAGAACTGATCATTCTGCTTATCATTTTTGCTACAGATAACAGAGCTCCCTTCTGATTCCATGTCCTCAGCAGCTAAAGCCATCTAAACAAAAAAAAACTCAACACCCACACACACAAACCGCCCCCCCCAAAATCCCAAGCAAAAAAATCCCTTTTATTTGCTATCAATAGAGCTCTCCTAACCCATGCAGAGAGAAACTGAGGGAAACATACATATTCAACTCATTAGTACTGTGTGCAGCAAGTAAGGATTTACCACGAAGCCAGACCTTCTCTTGGTTTTCCTTTTTAACACAAATTTTACAGCACAGAAAATTCCAGCAATTCAGCAATGGAACAACTCAGACCAGCCACTAGAAAAAAAGCAGCCAAACACCCCCTTCACCAGCATCACAGCCTCAATCTCGAGGGAAGTGCTTAAATCCTTAACTCTTCCAAGTCACAAAAAGGAAAAAGCTTAAATTAGCACACTTGTAAGGAGAATCCATCCAGTGAGAAGATGATTTCAATCTGCTAAGATTCTTTTAGGCAGACTGTCAAAATAAATATAAAAACTTGTTTATGTTTCTTTTAGGGTAGCAGAATTATGTGATGCTCTTTACTAGTCCAGGTGCCTACTGATATAAAAGAAGACTTGCAAAAGAAAATTGTCAGGGTCATACTGCCATTAATATGAGCAATCCAGAAGAATCAATTTCTTTCCTCCAACTAGAATGAAAGATATTTTTACTCCCCCAAAATCTGTGTGTCTCATACTATGTGATCCTTTTGATATAAGCAATTTTCAACTGCTGTTGCACAAATGTACCAGTTCTCTGAGAACAAAGGAAGGTGATTAACAGTAGCACAGATTTTTAGTCTAATTCTCTTAGAACTCCCTCTTGTTATAGAATCCATCAGCTATACTGCCTTTCACTAAAAAGAATAACCAAAACTCTCTTCTGGGGAGATTTTGGGGAGAAAACTCTTTTTTTGAGATTATTACCCACCTCCATTTTCTGCACTGAAACTGAACATCTATTTTTGAGTAAGAATATCACCTTGAATTGGATCTTTTTGTAATCAAGTAACAGAACCGAGTGACAGGGTTGGATAAAGCAATTGGTAATTAAAATCCCCAGACAAATCAAGAAGTACATGCTTCTCATTTTTTATAATGTGATGTAGAGATATCAGGAAAATGTTTTCACCCAGAGGGTGGCTGGGCACTGGAAAAGGCTGTGTGAAGGGAAGTGGTCACAGCACTAAACCTCACAGAGTTCAGGAAGTGTTTAGACGACGCTCTCAGGCACATGGTGTGATGCTTGGGGTGTCCTGTGCTGGGCCAGGAGTTGGACTTGTTGATCCTGATCAGCCCCTTCCAACTCAGCTTACTCTCTGAGTTTATGAATTAATTGTTTCCTCCCACTGTTACCATTTAAGGTCTCACTCAACACCAGTGAGTAGGGCCAGATGTCAAAGATGATTTAAAATCAAATTATAGGCTCAAAAATGATCAACTGAGATTAAAACCACTGCCTCAAAGTTGCAGAATTTCATAAATTAAAGACTGCCACTGTTTTGATTACTCCAACCTTATTTTGATTCAAGTAAGAATAACAATAAATCTGTGTACAAATAAAAACACAAAGAAAAAGTGAAAACCAATATTGGAGGCTACACAGCTGAATTGTGATAAAATTCACAATGTCAAACGCATTCACATTCTGGCAGAATACCATTTCAAGGGTTTGCTTTGGAGGGTCTCCAGAGCAAACCGTAATACCAGGAGTTTAGCTGTGAAGCTTACAGTATGGTATGTTAACTTCTGAAGAGACAGACGTACATACTGCTTTACAACTGTTTGCTATCAGACTCGCCGTCTTCTTAAAAGTCTTCTCGAGGTAGTGAGCAAATCTCTCATTCTCGTTTTCCTTGGAACCCAGCTGGAGGAATTCACCTAAAAAGTTGCACAGATGGGAGGTTTTATTTGTGGGTTTACTGCCTAGGCAAGCAAATCGGAAGATTAAAATAGGAAAAGACCTTACCACGCACCAGATCTTCAATCACCTGAGTAAGAACAGAGATGATAGTAGTATTCCCAATTCGTGCTAAAGCTACAGAAGCAGCTGAGAGGATGAAGTCACCAGCTAGAACAGCCTAAGAACAACAACAACAACCAAAAGTTGATCCCTTAAGTCTTTTCCTGTGTTACTACAGACAGTACAATTTCCTTTATTTGTCAGATCTACTCACATCACCTAACTTTCCTACACAAAACACAAATACCTCATTTTAAGACAGAAAAAACATATAACCAAATATTTAAATCTGAGTTAGTTTTGAATCCCTATCTTATAGTGCTGTTTATATTTTTCTGTATGAGCACTGTCCTCCCTGTATGCAGTACCTGAACATGTGTTTGCCTATGAAGATTTCTGGAACATTAGTTCTCTATCTGACCATTCTATTGTGGCTGTTACGCCATGTGAACTCTGAATTGCCCTAAGTTACTTCCTTGCATTTTCTGGTGAAGACCTTTCTTGCAATGCTCTGTGAAGAAACACCACTTTCAAAAAAAAATTCCACCGATCAGTGTTCAGGCTGAGGTACAAGTCGAAAGTATTTCAACAGCACTGCAGAGAATGGCACAGGAAATGTAAAATCAGTAATAATCACAGAATGGGTCGGGTTGGAAGGGGCCACAGTGGGTCTGGTCCAACCTCCCTGCTCAAGCAGGGCCATCCTAGAGCACACGGCACAGGATTGTGTCCAGGTGGTTCTTGAATCTCTCCAGTGAGGGAGACTCCAAAGCCTCTCTGGGCAATCGATTCATATTCAGGTGGAACTTCCTGTCCATCAGTTTCTGTCCATTGCCTCTTGTCCTATTACTTGACACCACTGAGAAGAGCCTGGATCCATCTTCTTGACACTGCTTTCAGATACTTATGATGAGGGCCCCTCTCAGTCATCTCTTCTTGAGGCTGAACAGGCCCAATACTTACACATTTTAACCATTCATTATCTAATGCTTCCATTAGTTCAGTTCAGAAAATGCTTCCAACAGTTAAGAAAAGGAAAACACATTTGTCTTACCCACAAACTGTGCACACCTGTTCATACGTTTTCTGACATACCCCAAGACCTAGGGATTGCAAACCTCTAGGTATTTGTGCTCTGCTGAAACTCAGAGGCAAGTCTTGCACTGATTAGCAAACTCACTTTCCTCTCTCCCCAGATTTGATTAAGTGTCCTTTTTCCTCTGCGAGAATTTGCATCATCAATAACATCATCATGAACTAGACTGGCTGTATGGATCATCTCAGCAATTATGGCCACAGAGCGCTGGCTTGCTTGCACCTCCCTAAAATAAAAAACAAGAACTGTCAAATAATTAAATCAATTACATATGGTGCAATACAATAAAAAGTGTCTATTAAAAACCAAATAAAAAATGTTTCTCTGAAAACAGCTTTTTCATGGTCTGATCCCCTTCTTTCAAACCTGGAATTAGGAAGGCAAGAGAAAATAAGATCACATTAGTACAGTAAGTGGGGAGGGATGTGTCCATTCTTATTAGGCCTGTTTCTACATTGCTGCATTAACAGTACTGCGAAGCTCCTGCATTAGTGACTTTAATACCTCTAAATCCAGACTGCAATAAATAGCACAGCATCAAGAATGTTTGGCTCCAAAACTGAAATCTGGAAAACAGCAGAGAAAAGAATGCCAGGTAGCTTTGTAGATGAGTTTTAAGTTTTCCTTATCTCTGTGTTGCTTTACCTATAAACGTGGCTTCACAAACTCTCTAAAGCTGGATAACTACTAACTAGCAAGCTGGAGAGATCAGAAGACACAGAAACCTGTATTCTACATTTGAAAGACATAACTTATAGATCTTATCTTTTATGTTATCTGATTACCTTAAAACCTCAGAGGTTCTTCAGAAGCCTGAGGAATTAACTAGAATTATACTGCAACTACTTTAGGACTGTAAACACCAACTACCTAACACACTTACTGGAACTCAGCCTTAGGGAAGATCTAACACTGATGATTCAACTCTCAGTAGTTCACACCTACTTTATTTTTTAAACTAGGTGAAAAGAAGGTAATGGAAGAACACCGAAGCAATTATCTAGAGAACAAGACTGGCAAAAAGCACATAAAAGAGCCAACCTAGCTCACACCATCTCCCTTAGTATCCAGCTGCCACTGTCTTCCTCCAGTATCCATCTTTTTCTATCTATTTTCAACATGGGTTACATGCAGGATCCCAGAAATGGCTATCCCAGTCAGCCTTGCCTCACAGGTATACCAAGTCTACATTTAAACCGCCCCCCCCCCCTCCACAAACCAATAACACAAAACCCCAAAACTCACAAAGAAAAAACTACTTCTGATAAATAGATACCGTACTTCTGGTATACAGAGAACAGAGAAAATCACACTATTTCCAGCAGAACAGAAAAAGAACTGAAACAGAAGATCAATTCAGCTCAGCTGAAGGGAATTTAAAGTCTTCCTGCACTGCCTATGTCCATTAAATTGTAGTGATTAATCACAAAATGAAAAGAACATCTTGTGGTCTGCTGACATAACACTGCGTTCTGACACCTACCTCTACAGACAGTTCTGCACTGCTGTCAGTGGGAGTTCTACATCCTGAACAATAGCAGGATGAACGGGTACCTCACAGGCTGTGAAAATATGGCTCCTCCACAACAGAAAATAAGAGCTGGAAACCTCCATGGTTGTTTGACGGAAAGTCTTAATGTGGACTAGTGATTTAATCAAATGCTAGTTCAGTGTAAATAGTTTCCCAAAATAAACTACTCTTACTAAACAGGGAAAAACTTACCTTCAAAAAACTGTAAAGGTCTCCAGCCTCTTTCATGCACTGTTCTCCTTTTGGGGTTCCCCTTTTGCATTAATTATGTCAGCAGACTGGATTTCCTGCTGGGAAGCAGCAGTAAATGGCAACACTCACAGACACACTGAAATATTTCAGTAGTATGAAGACAGCACAAAACCAGTTATTTCGAAAGCAGGTGCTGAAAAGTTCTGCATTATAGCGTATTTTATCTCTGACAATGACTAAAAATGGCATAGGAATGCTCATGGTTCATGTGTCTGGTTTCCAGAATGTTGTATCAAATACGACAATTTAATCTGAAGGGGTTTTAAAACTACTGTTTCCACAAAGTCTCAAGCAAGGTTCTTCCCACTGCAGGCAAAAAAAGATCTGTAATAGTTTCCTACATGCATCTTGTGAGACTAATTCTAAATCAGAGCATGCCTATTGTAGGGGAGAACACACAAATCCCTGGATCCTTCTCACTCCCTGCCATTTTTCATTCAGCCTCTCCTGCAAAACAAAACCAAAAAGCGGCAGTAGCTCAAGTCAATAGATAACAGGGTCCCCACAAAGTGGAAAGATGCCATTTTTAGGTCAAAGTGAAGACATCCCAAGAGGATGTATATTTACACAGGTATTTTATACAACTGATCATGTTCTGTTTTTCAGTAGGACCCCCCGCTTGATACAGTGACAAGGTTTTATAGATCTACTGTACCTTAAGATGTTTTCCATAACAGAATTTGTTTCATGAACACTGAACAAGCCAAGGTTGACCATACAGGTTAAAAACCCCCAAATATCTCCCTCCAAATATCCCTGCCCAAAACCGAACAAAAACAAACAAAAACCAAACAACTATAACCACCCAACAATGGTGGGGGGCAAACTCAAAACCACACAAATCAGTATTTACACTCTCCAACAAAGAGCTTGGAGGCAATCTGTTTGCCAGTAACTAAATATTGCCAGTTTAAGGAGAGGAAATGAGCATAAGAACTTGCAAGATTTTTGTGCTACAGCCACATTCCTCCAAGCATCTTTCTCCTGTTAAGGCCCTGTGGCTGAAAGAAGCAACTATCTCAGAAACAGTCTGTGACACAGAAGGGCACTGCAAACTAGGGGAAGCACAGAGAATGCATGTGTTAACAAGGGAGGAAGCTGCAGAGCAGCTGATACCACGGGCTTCTGACAACGACGCTTTGGAGGACTGAAACAAAAGGGAACTAAGGCTGCTGGCAGGTCCTATCTTTAGGAAATATTCTATCAAGTTTAGCCAGGTAATTTTATTTGTTTCTCACACTATTCTGATAAATTTCTTTCCCTTTCCCCTGCCCCTAAACCTTTTGTGCTCACTATTTTCTCTGTTGTCTCTGTACTTCTTTGGCCCTCTCTTATTTGTCTCTCTCATTTTGTTTGCATAAAAAGAAATAAAAACTCTTATTTGCGAACACCTTTGGAGAATAGAGAAATAGAAACACTAGGTCCTGTCAGGCTAAGTGATAATTCTGTGAAATTCTGCACACAGGTATGTGAAGAAATGCCAGTGGATGTGTGAAACTGAGGGTTCGCATGACTTCAGCCTAAGCTATTTACAACAATTCTTACTCTCACACAAAGCAAAGTTGCTGTCAATAAGCAAAAAGCCACTGCCCAAGAGACTTAAAGACTCAGGGTAGGACTTCTGACACTTAGAACTTCAAGAGAAAAGAAACAACATGCTTCAGTCACTTACCTTTTGGTAATAGTTCAGGTAATTCTTTATACAACTGTCATTTTCCTTATTATGACCACAATAAAGTGACCTCACTCTAGGAAAACAGTTAACCCACTGAGGGTATAGTAAATACCTCACCTCGTTCAAACCTAAACATAAATGATGTCACCTAACCTGCAAGCAGAGCCACCTGAGCATTCCATTCTCTTGAGAAATCTCAGCTATTCTGGTGGGACTCTGTGAAGAGAGAGAGGTCTCTCTGGACTGCCTCATAACATCAGGACCCACAGCCTTCCTAAGTTGAGTCCTGCTATTTTAACAGCCAAATAAGGAAAAGTATTACCTTTTATACAAAAATTGCACAAAAGAAGAAAAGAAAATGAAAGAGCAGGCAAAAGTATGCTGGGTCCAGCAAGTTATATTACAGTTGAAAATGGCAGCAAGATGAAGCAGAAACTGAACATCAGCAATACAAACCCCAGAGGCAAAATTTAAAAAAAAAATGCTAGAGATGAACAGCACAGGATATTGGCTCACCCTACAAGTCTACAGATACTGTGGTCAGTGTCTTCAATTATATGTGTGGGAACCAAAGCCCCAGCAAAGAAAAACAAGCCTGGGAGAAGAATCAGTATTAACTGAGGAATACAACGATAAAATGCTTCAAGGGAAATGACAACTTGAAAGTGGAAAAACATCTTAAAAAAACATTGGCAGAAGCAGAATGGAAGGCAAGTATTTTTCCCCTCAGGTTTGTAGAAGAGTAGCAGCGTTAAAAATATGCAGTATTACTTCTCTACATAGACAATTTTCCTCACAAATATAAAAAAGTTTGCAGAACAATTTGTCACCTGGAGACAACGTTGCTTTAAGAAAGAACAATAATGGATCAATCACAGTATCAATGTGAACTGAAGTCTGTGTATACAGAGAGCCGGCCTAAGACAGCCTGCTTCAAGAAGCTTAAAAGCAAAGCAGAAGAAAATGCCCATAAACTTTATCAGCTCACAGAAACTGGGTATCCACAGTACAAACTTAAATTCCTTTGGCATGGCCTTGCCAACCCTCAAAAAACATTAGGCACCATGCACGAACCAACAAGCAGTACAGTGAAGGCTTGTATCAACATATGGGATATTTAATTAGAATCACAGGCTTGGAGAAATTGGCACAGGAGAGGAAGGTAAACACCCCGAGATTTCATTCCATTCCTTTGCTGAAACATTTTTGCACTTGCCACTCAGAATTTCATTCTAAAAGCAACATGACAAAGGCAGTGACTCAGCCTGGTTTGTACAAGGAACATTCAGATTACTGAGGAGGCTTTTAAACACTGAACATATTTTGGAGGTGCTGATTAGAACCGCAACAGATGTACAAACACTGCCAAATGACACAGGCACCTAGAAATCAGAGGACTTATGCCGAGGGCTGGCTACTGCAAAGGAAACACTTGCCCCAAGCATATGTGGGACTATCTTACTGGCATAGGGCAGGTCTCAAAACTGGTCCTGACTGTTTTGAGACAGTGTAACATGTGGACAAGAATATGTCCATGAGCATATACAAATGTTGAAAGGCAGCAAATATGCTTTGAGTATAAAGGTAAAATCACTCTTTCTACTGCTACCTCTTTGATTCACTGCTCAACTCCCACACTGTATGACATCAGTTCCAGCCTTCTCAGTGCTGCATGCATGATTTTGTTCATATGCTTCTCATGATACACACTACAATGAGATAAAACTATTTTTACCATTATTTTGACTCGAAAGATGCTCCAAAAACTCACTGTCCTTGTTGTTAGAAGTCTCCTCCTAAATTTCCATCCTCTTAGCAACATAATGCTTTGTCTTAAATAGCTCTTTCACCCTGTTCCTGATAAATTGTAGACCACAAGTCTTCATTCTTTGTGATTACTTTTGCAATCCATGCTTGAAGCTAGCTGGACTTAACTTATTTTGAACACAGGGATCAGACACGCTGATGATTTCAGGAAGTGTGATATACACTGCTGTAGCTGAACCAGATGGTTGATGCATGCGAGGATCCTATGGTAGATGCATGCTAGGGTATCTTTGAGGTTCTTCATAGAGAAGATGGTTGGAAACCACACAGGGGTTATGCCCTAATGACCCTACAAGCTCAAGCAGAGATTTTTGGTTTACTGTGCTTCCTTACATTTCACCATGGATGGCCGATCATCAAGAATGATTCTGCCACCAAAAATTGCCATCCTCATGCTTTTGTTTTTCATGTCAAGATCACTCATGAAAATATTAAGCCAGTCAGTGACAAAATGCATCCCTGAGGATTTTCACAACCAATATTGCTCCTTTTACTATCTCTAAGTCTATGACAAGAAGCAGTCCTGAACTGACAACAGAATCTGGCTGGAGCAAAGTTCATTAATCCTGCATAATATTTTCCTAAAACAAGGGGAATTGGCACTCACAGCATAGGATACTGTCAGCTAGGTTTTGCTTTTTCCTTCAAAATTATATTCACATAGAAGGGGATACAGGGAGACGTGCCATCCACGCAACAAAATACACATCATGCTCTGAGGTAGTAATCAAGGCCAACAAGGCATTAACCTATTGCTACAGAGGAAAAAAAGATGCAAGAGCTCAGAGAAATCCTTTAAGATCAACAAATTAGTCTAGAAACACTTCTGGAAGGGGACCAAAGATTTTCTCTTTGAATTCTATTCAAGGCAAGACTGGAAGCATATCTGGAAGGCAAAGAACACTCCAGCCAACATCTTTCCTCAAAATGCAAACATAGTTGACAGGAATGTGTGGAGTGAAGCATTTGCAATGAGCCAGACCAAGGAGTGATAGAGACTTCAGGCCAAGCATGATGTTCTGCTAAGTTAAAACTGCTTTCAAAAGAAAGTAACTTGGAGATCGTAAGGATTACACCAGAATAATTAGCTTAGAATCTTATATTAAAGTGTTGAAAGTTGCTACTAGAGGGTGAAAAAAAAAACCTCTGACTGTTTTCAAAGTCTCACAGCTTTGAATATAATCATACCACCTGTTTAGTGGCTTTTCTGCATAATTACTAAAAAAAACTATGAAGGTCTCTTCTCGCAGCAAAGTTCTTACCTGTGACCAGAGTTTAATAGGAACAGGAGTGGCTACAGATGAAAAATACTTTTAATTAAGTTTATATAGTTTCAAAGAGTATTAAAGGTTCTAATAAAGCATTTATACAAGAAGCTAGAGTTGACTAAAAGCCTTACAAATATCGTCATTCGGCAACATTATTTATGCACCCCAGTTACAAGCGCAGTGTAGTCCACAACTTAACACATGGAAATATGTAATAAACTCAGCAGTTCCTTTTGCACTGACAACTAAAAAAATACAGCTTCAAGATGGAACTTACATTCAGGTTTTACTGAGGAGCACTTTATTTTCATAAAGTATTTTTCACAAACACAAGAATGATAACTCTCAAGTGTGATGTGTGTATCAACTCACTTGGAATTATTATGGTGAATGTTGCAAGCCCGAGCCATTAGCACCACAATCATTGGTCGAAAGGCCTTTCCCTTCCCATCAAAGTAATAATCACACATTTCCTTAAGTTCTGCTGCAGAGACCAGCAATTCCTATAAAAATGACAAGAGCATTTCAGCATGGAAGTCACAAAGTCAATCTGTTCAGTGTAAGTAAAACAGTATGCATGTATAAGGTTATTGCCTGCATTCATTCTACCCAGTGTAAGCTGAAGTTCTTTTAAAAATTACTAAGAGTAATCTGAAATGTAAATGATGCATTCCAGCACTGCAAATCAGGAGAAAAAAATTGCATTCTGGTTCTATAAAATATGATAAATGCTCCATTTCCCTTCAGTTTAAGTTTCAGATAGTTGTTCATACACTTAAATAACATTCTTTCAATAAATATCCTCCAAACTGATGGCTATTATTGGCAAACAATAATCACAACATCCCAGAACAGTAACCAAAATCCCTTACCTTTTTAATATCTTCATAGAGATTCTTCAAGTCTTTTCTACCAAGCTGAAAAGGATCTTGGTATTTTTCATCACTAATTGTCTTACTGCAGCTGCACAAGTGGGATGTACTCGTATGATGAAACCTGGTGACAGTGTTTTTTAAGAGAGCAGCCTTGTTAAAAGTCAAGTTCCCCTGATTCCCCAAACAGAAACATCTGAAAGCATTTCTTCCCCTCTCCCCTCACACAAGATTGAACCAAATGGCTAAAATATATGAGGGCATCAAAACACTCTTTTCAGCCAGGTGCAAGGACAGCAGAGCTATGTATTGATGATCACAGGCTTTGGGAGCTGGCAAAGAGCATCTGGCAAATGAACACACACACTCTGCCCTTAAGAGATCACCGAAGTCTTCTGAGACACAGAACATATGCTGCTCTCAATGTATTCCTTTTGAATACACTCTGGATAGTATAGCCTACGTTTGGAGACAGAGCCGTCACTTCTGGAAACCCAACCCTTCTGTTACTTTCTTCCCTCTCTTGTAAACTCCTGAAAAAATATTCCTGACTTAGATTTGAAATTTTTCCCTTTGTACACCCAGCTACATAATAAATGAAATCACTGCTTCCAGGTAGCACGATGATGCTGGGAAAGTTCATCAGAAAAGGGTGAAAGCTCCACCTGGATGCATTAAGCTTAGGAGATTTGTTTGATTGTTTGTTTCCTGGAGTTGAAGTTTCTTCTTCTTCTGATGTTTCCTTTTCCAAAGTGAAGGTATTTTCTTGCAGCATTCTTGTTTTGCCCTTTACTCTCCAAGACAGAGGACTGAGTTTCAGACTCAGCACTACAGCAGCAGTCTACACAGAATTATCCAACTATGTACTGGAGTAAATAACCTTATTTTCAAAGTTTACAGCTCACAGGTGTGACTACCCAGTTCACTCATAACTATGTCTTTACCCACTATACAACAATATGAATCTCCAACTTACCGCCAAAATATACTACATATTTTTGAGAACGAGAAAGTTGAACTTCTTTGGGTAAAGTGACACACCTGCACGGAATAAAACCCGGGATAGTTTATTAGAACTTTAAATTGACAAAAAACATTCAACTACAAAAAAATGTATCCATCACCACTGCTCTCATTCTCCATTTTAACAACCTGGCAGAAAATGGAGTCTCATAATCCCTTTCCACACCAAGTGAGACATGAGTGCCAACAGGCACATTGAACTGACTCTTCTGCTCCAGAGCATTGGACTTTCTCCCCTCGCATGCCCAGCCCAGGAGGCTTATCAGTTAAATTACCAAAGCTGCTCCAATAAAACCTTGCTTTTGCACTTGTGCAAGGTGCAATTTTCAAACGTTCCCTGCCTGGCAGACAAATCTGGGCTGCACCAGTCAAGGCACAGAGAAAAGGACAAGAGCTGTTTCAGTGAACCAGTACACTGACAGAAAATCATGTCCTTGTTTTCCCCTGAAGCTACTTCAATTCAACTTGCTGTTTATAATTTATACCTGCCTATCTTCCCTCCTAGATGTCCAGAACCCAACTTCCAAACCCTGCAGTCTCTCCAACGATCTCTCCCTGCAGACAGAGCCCAGGAGCCTGAGGGAAGGCACAATCCCAGGTACATGATTCCAGCAGATATAGGCTGAGAAAGGAAATACAGCTTTTGCTCTGCTCCTGGGAGTGCTGCCAGGAAGTACCGAGCCCTGCCCAATGCTGGGCTGAGCCAGCCTAAAATCACTGCAATCCACGTGTTCACACACTGCCTCTGGAAAAACTCACACAGAAACGCTCAAGGAGACCTGCTCCTCATGCCTCAGCGTCTCCTCGTACGTGGATTAAAGTCTCTCTCTACTTGGACAGTGGGAGAGAAACAAAAGCACTGTAATGGCTCAAGGCCACTCTTCCATCCTCCGTGCTTACACAGGGCCATGCCAGGAGACAAAGGAAGGCGAGGAGCCCTAACTTATCACAGCTCTGCAACCCACTGCTGACTTCAGCGTCCGGCCCTATGGCTGGGACATTCCTAAGTCGCTCTCTTGGACCTCTCACCGCGTTCTGTTGCTAAATATAGCTGATCTCTTCCTACTCTTCCTTCAGTGCGGGCACACACAGGCTCCCTCCTTCACACCGCTGCTTAACCCTGCAGCAGCGGCTCATGCAGGATGCTGGACACATCCGCCACAGCACCTTCCCGCGGGTCAGGACAGCCAGGGCACCTCAGCGCGGGTCAGAACCGCAGCCTGCCCTTGTGAAGAAGCTCTAAACCAAGGCAACGAGAGAACTGCCCCCACTACCACTCACAACGCTAACACACACAAACGCCTTAAAAATCTCACACTGCTGAGAACCGCTTCCCCCGCTCCCACCCAGGGACGGCTCCGAGAGGCTCACACACTGACCGCTGCTGAAAACCCTTAAGCTGGAATTTAACCTTGCACCGAGCATGCTCTTGCCCCCAGCAAGGACCCCCTGGCAGGGAGCCGCCCCGGGGCCAGGGCATTTCCCGAGCGGGAGGGCGAGAGGCTGCGGAACGCCGAAGGACCGGCGGCCCCGCGGTGCCCGCCCGCACC